>VZRV01004672.1:275-32205 GCA_013398115.1 Falcunculus frontatus
GGGGGGCGGGAATTGGCTGGCGCGGTGGTGTCTCAGTGGTGAAAGTCCTCGTGTGCCACAGGAGCTGCCCGGTGACCAGGGCAGGGATTCTTTTGTGGACGGTTCTGGCAGCGCCCGGGCTCTTGTCAGAGAGGGGTGGCAGTGCCAAGTCATCCATCCCTGCCGTGCCGGGGGTGCTCCGAGGCACCTTCTCGCGAGCGTGTGAGAGCTGCTGCCAGGTTTCCTTGCCCAAGTGCTGTGTTTGTGCATCCTGCAGAGTTTTGCAGATCAATGAGCCGAGCAGCATCTGTTGATTTAACAGCACATAGGATCCAGTTGTTGCACAGCGTTGGTACGGTGCAGTTGGGTTTTAGTTGGGTTATAAGGTCAGACCGATTCACCTGGGCAGGTGTCACACTGCTGACATGGTGCGGTGGTTTTGAAATCGTGTGTGTGCTTTGATAAAGCCAAGTTCAACTGTGTCACATTTCCTGACGTGTTATGGCAGTGCTGACACTTGATCACAGCTGAGCCTGTGACTTGGCTCTCTTATTTAGCTTGAGAGCGCTTTTTAAGGTTTAATGCAACTTTCTGTCAGCCTTGGATCTCTGAGATCTAAAATCAGCGTTGAAAGAAGCGCTGCTGAGTGTTTCCGTGCCGAGGAGGCGGTGCACTCACTGCTGCCCTTCCTGCAGGCACCATGGTGCGGATGAACGTTCTGGCCGATGCTCTCAAAAGCATCAACAACGCAGAGAAACGTGGGAAACGCCAGGTGCTCATCCGGCCGTGCTCCAAAGTGATCGTCCGCTTCCTGACCGTGATGATGAAGCACGGTGAGTCCTGGCTCTGCTCCCCCCGGGTGTCCGGGGGTGCTGCTGGGGTGAAAGAAGTAAATCAAGGTGCTTGAAGTGGTGTGGTGCAACTTAGTTAATGAGTTGTGTTATTGTAGCTAAGTGTTATGTGTTTCTCTGTCTGCTGGTGTCCTGCAGGTTACATTGGTGAATTCGAGATAATCGATGATCACAGAGCTGGGAAGATTGTTGTCAACCTCACAGGCAGACTCAACAAGGTAGGATTTGTCTTCCTGAATTCAGTTCTCTAAGGAGGTGTTTAAATGAGACCTTTTTTTTTTTTAATTTTATGTTTGTCTGCTCCATTTCTGAAAGAGCTGTTTGTAAAGAAGGTGGTATTTGTTGAATCTGTGTAAATAAGAGTAACATGAATGTTATCAGTTAAAAGGCTGATTAATTTGTCTAGGTTCATAATGATATGGGTCACTAATTACATTTCTTTTAAACTCTGAAAATTTAAGATACGCTTTCAGGGAAGTCTGCTTGTGAGTGCTGTGTATTTCTCTCTCTTCAAAGGCTTTCTGGCTACCTAGTGCTTTCTCAGGTTCTTTGATGTTTAAGCTGTCTGGAAGACTTGTCTTAAGAGATAGGAGCTGAGTTGGTTTCCAGTTGATGTTTGATACCTGCAGATGTGGAGAAGACAAACCTTTCTCCTGCTGCCAGGTGGGCTTTGCTTGCAGTGAGGGAAAGTTGAATGTTACATTCCTTGGTGCTTGTTGAGTTCTTGGGGCATATGAGACATTCATGTGTGTTTTGGAAAATTTTAAACGCTTGTGTCTCGAACCACTGAGCTGTGTAGTTGTGTGGTGGCTTGCTGTGCATCATTGTTTCTAGTTAAACCCTTCAGAGTTGGCTCTTCAGTAAAGAAATAATAAAATTACCTGGTCAGAATATGTAGGGGGCTGTCTCCATGATGAATAAATATTGCACCTCAAAATGGTGTGAGTGTCTAAGGCAGATAGTCCTGACAGTGCCAAATTACTGTAGGAATTACAGTGTTCTGTGGCTGCAGTAAGAATTACATGGGTCAGATTTGAAGGTAGTGCTCCTTGAACTCTTCCAGGATGATTTTGTAATGGATCTCTCAGGCTGCAGCTGGATATAATGTTTGTCTCAGTCCCTGCAATAAAGGAACAGTTGTTTAGTTCACAAAAATGTGCCTAGTGCAGGAGGGTGTGCTGCTGGTTTGGTGTTGGATATTTGTTAGGATAATTGGAGCCAGTGAGGTAATGAGGTGATGGTGGTGGTCTTGGTCAGTAATATGATTACCCTGAAAATTCCAGTAACTTCTGTGCATGTTCATTTCTTCCTGGTTAAAATCTACATGGGTTTATTTTTCTAACTGTGAGTGATGGTTAGAGGTGCAATATCCCTGAGCAATCCCAGGAATTTTGCTGATGTTACAGCGTGCTTCTGTGCTCCCCCAGGTGTGGGCATTACTTTGGGGGTGTAGCTTCAGCAGCAGTTGGAGGCTGCTGAGGTGAGGAGGAGGGGGTGAGGCTGAGGAAGGAACAGGTGAAGAGTTGCTGGGTGTGGGGGCTCTGGGTGGAGGATGCACTGCTCGTGCTGTGGATAACAGAGCGTGTGTAACAAACAGCACTTGGTAAAGGCCTTCAGGCAGGGAACTGGGATCACAAATGTGCAAATCCATAAAGCTCTTCAGTTTGTAATGGAGTCCTCTTTTACAGTGTGGTGTAATCAGTCCCAGATTTGATGTGCAGCTGAAGGATTTGGAAAAGTGGCAGAACAACCTGCTGCCTTCCCGTCAGTTTGGGTGAGTACGAGGAGGGCTCAGGTGTGTGCTGTGTGTAAAAATGTTACACTCACAAAGTGCCTGGGTTAGACTCACCTGGCACCTTTCCTCTGATCAGCCTGGAGTTAAATTCCAGTCTTAAAAATCTATCCTCCATATAATGCCCTTTTTAACCAGTTTTAAAGGGGCACTGCTAAGCAAGGATCTGTTTCTGCTTGGCTTTGGTAAAATCCTTGTTTCACCATTTCACAGTTTAATGGAAAATAGGACTTTTCTCCTGCTTGTTTTGGTTTTATGAATGGCCATTTTTAAATGGTGGGGGGAGTTGTGTAAGTTACCAGGTCAGTGGAATTAGATTGCAATACTTGAATTCAAATGTCCTGATTGTGTGCAAATTAATCAGATATGAAATGATGAGGGACTTGGAGTCTCTGTTAAACGAACCTCCACAACACAGGAAACCTTACTATTATGCAGTGTATCTTCACAAAGTGTATGGAATCAAGAGCAGCAAATCCCAGTGCACCAGGATAGCAGAGCTACAGGAGTCTCCAGAGCCTCAGCCAGTCTGTCCCATCACAGGAAGGATTAACAGTTCTGTGCTGCTTCTGTTCTTAAAGCTCCAGCAGCAACTCCTGCTTCAGCTGTCCCTGTGCTGCTACTCTGTGTGTTGTCACTGGGAGTTGTAAGAGGGGTGGACAAGAATTTCTCAGCCATGAGGCTGCGTGGGTAATGCAGATGTTGGCATTAGCAGTGGCAGCTGCTGCCACTGCAGCTCCTGCCCTGCAGCAGGCAGTGCTCAGCACTGAGGCAGAGATCCGAGCTGAGGAGGAGCTGTCTGTGCTGTGGCACCTCTGCCTGCCCTGGGGAGCAGCATCTGGGGAGGATACAAGTGGACTGGGTCTAGAAACCTTGGAGTTCCTGCTGCTGCAGCAGCTGGGCAGGGACTGCCCGGTGGGAATATACCAGGAAAGAGGCAGATAGTGGAGAACAGAGGGCTGTCACTGCCCTGAGTGTGCTGCAGGGCTGTGCTCCTGAGAGGAGCTGCTTTTGCACTGTGGATAATCCAGTCTCACTGTGTTGGGCCTGTTCTCACAGGAGCAGGCCTTGCTGTTGTAACACAGGTGAAGTGGGTGCTGTCAGCTCTGCAGTAGCCTGGAACAGAGATAAACTGAACATTTTCTCTCTCTTGGCAGGTACATTGTACTGACAACCTCAGCTGGCATCATGGACCATGAGGAGGCGAGACGAAAACACACAGGAGGCAAAATCCTGGGATTCTTTTTCTAAAACTTGTAAAAAAAGAGGATACTAATAAATTGTTCAAATGGACTCTGGTGTTTCCAGTCGATATTTTAATGACTTTGAGCACTGCCTGTGACAGTGCTTGTAACAGCTCTGCAATAGTGCTCGAGTTCCAGCTTCACTTCAAATGATGAGTTCCCCACCATCCCTGGTCACAGTTCTGTTTCTGTAATGATGTGAGGTACTTTTTAAGAGTTACCCCTGGAGTGGCAGCTTGGGGTCATGGTGCAGGGGAGTCTCAGCAGGGGAGCTCTAATGCTAAACTAGTGCTAATCCCAGCTGTCCTGCGTGGGGTCACAGGTGTTCAGTGCATGTGTCTCACCTGTGTGTGATTCTAGAGTTTCCCCTTTTGGCTCAATAACAGACGATGCCTTGCCAGAAGGTATTTCCTGTTTATGGTTAAAAAAGTTGTGGGATGTGGGATTCTGGCATAATTAAGATGGTTGAAGTTTGATTTCAGATCACAAACTTGTTTCACATCATACAGTGTGAGTAGTAACTGAGATTGGGACGTGAATAATTTTTCTTTTCCTTCAAATTTCTACTTTGGAAGTGTTTTGAAACACCAGAATTTTGGGTAGAGTAGTTGCTGTGCAGCTGCTTTGTATGTTGGCACAAAGAAGCAATTGTTTGGGATTTCTTAGTTTTTAGAGTGAGGAAATAAGGTGATCTGAACTTACAGATAGGGAATATTCAGTATTGAATGAGCTGGTGTTTGCTTCAGGCACACGACAGCACAGTGTACTTGATGCAGAGAAATCAGATATATTTCAAAGCAGCACCTGGAGCAGAACAACTCGAGTTGGTAGAGGATGGGGGAAGCGAGCTGGGCTGAAGGCACTGTCCTCCAAGAGCAGCTGGAAATGCCCTGCCTTACTCCACTTTGTTTGGAGTCCTGTCAGGAAGGAGCCTACGGAAATGTAGCGAGCCTGTTTTCAACCCTAAACCAGCTACTGAATTTGTGGTTCTGATACAACAGCTGGAAACCAAGCTTTCCTTCTGGGTGATACATCCCCATGCCCACTGTGTAACGTTGCTTGAGCTGGAAGTGTCCTGCCTTGAAGGTGCTATTTCATCACAAACCTGTTCCTGGAGCCTTGGCGTGGAAGTGTGAGCTCAAGAACTGTAACACTCCCGGTTCAGTCTCTTACCCATGGACAAAAGGAGGAGGTGACCCTGTTAAACCACCAGGGCTCACTCTGGACAGACCCTGCAGTGTCCCCTGATGTGACAGGTGCTTCCTGAGGACCAGCAGAGCTCTGGAGGTGCTCACAGGGGATGTGGCACCGGTGCCCTGCCCTGAGCGTGGCTGAGAGGAGCGGGCACAGCCTGAAGCTGCTTCACCTCCTCTGTCACAGCCGTGTGCCTGGGGTCACAAAGTGTGTGTGGGTTGGAGACAGCATCGAAACATTCCCACTGCTGCTCAGCTTGACTGGGAGCAAATCTGCCTGGCTGAAGATCTGTACACTGAATTAGAGTAGTTACAGAGCCAAGAGTCTGATTTAACCCCTATTTTGTTGTCAAATCAAGCTGTTTAGTGACAGGTGGAGTTAGGAAAAACTACTTAATGGATATCATTCTGCAGTACCAGGCACTGACACCTGAGGTTTTGTACTTCTTGCTCAGAGTAACCCTGAAGATTATATCAAGATTGCACTATTCTTTTTTATAAAATCTTGATTTTATCAAGTCTAGAGTTGTCACGTTTCTTATACCTAATGCAAGAAGGTCAGTGACACTTCTAAGGCCTCCTTTAGATTAATTTACTATGGCAAGTTTCCTGCTAGTTTGACAGGTGTGTTTTAACTCAGTTTTACACAGTAAAGCTGTGTAAAAAATTTTATACATGGTAGTTTTTCTGACCCAGCTTAGCTGTGTGTGTCCTTTACTCCCACAGAGACTCCTGAGGTAACCATTTCGGGTGTTCTCAGCTGGGAATGAGCTGTGAATTTATTTCACAAGCCAGCCCAGCAACTTTTATAGAATTATTACATGGAAATTAGAGCTCTGACATAACAAGAATGACTTGGAAAGGAAGCAGCAGCAGAAGCACCTTTTCCACAGTGTATCTACAAATATAACTGCACCCAGATTTACTGCATGTGGGAGCCAATGGGGCTGAGTTCATGAGATATCTCTGAGCTTGCACCTCACTGCTGAGAGCTTTGCTCCTCAGCTGCTGGCTGAGAGCTGAGACCTTTGGAAGATGGGCTTGGGAGATGACAGGAGATCATGACGTGCTGCAACACAACAGCTGTAAATGGCTTTGCAGGAGTTCTGACTCTCAGACACGGTTAAAATCTGCAAGTGGTATTTTTTTTTAACCTCGGTGATGCTCAGTGGGCTGAGGGCACGTGTTTGCCTTGGGCAAGCAGGTTGTGGGTAAAAGCATTTTGGGTAAGAACAGGATTGATGGGAGGTGAGAGGGGAAATGGCACAAAGCTGAAAGGGCAGTGAGGATTGCAGCAGGGTCAAGCTCAGAGCAGGGGTTTGGTACCTGTGGGGCAGAGGGAACATCTGTGACAGAGGAGTCCCCGTGGGACAGAGGCAGTGACCTTTGTGTGGGGACAACTGGCACAGTGGCTGACCCCTGAGGAAGCCCCTGGCTCACCAGGCTTTGCCCCTGGGGCTGTCCTGGGTCCCCTGAGGTCCAGCACTGAACTGGCAGCTGAAGGTGATGGTGTCACCTCCGTGTCCTTGGCACCTCTCCTGACCCCCTGGCTCTGTGCCTGGCACTGTGGGGCTGGAGCTGTGCCTGAGGCTCCCTCCTGCTGCTCACAGGCAGGTGCCAGCATCAGCAGCCCAGCCCCAGGTGGGAGAATGGGCTCAGAACTTAATTCAGTTGGGAAAATGAGTAAATTGGAAGTAGCTGGGAGAGGGTTGGTGACGCCCTGGTGAGGTGCAGCCCAGTGTCTGTGGTCAGATCAATATTTTGGGGTGCCACTGCTCCTTATGCCACTGCTCCTTGTGCCACTGCTCCTTATGGCACGGCTTAAGGAGAGGATGAAGGATGCCCAAACTGACTCCTGCCGTGAATCCAGACAAACTCCTACTTGCTCGGGCATGAGAAGGAGTCAACAGAGGGCAGCATCCGACCGGCAATGGCTGGAGATTGAGGGACAACGGTGTGAGTAGAGGAATACCCTGACTTCAGTGCCCTGGTCCACAGTGAGAGTTTTTTCTGTCTTTGATGCTTTGAGCCTGGTTTAAGGTAATATGGGAGGTGAGAATAAGTGTGGATCTTCAAAATACTGCAGCAGGCTTAAGAAGCCTTGGGTGTGACAGTGGCTTTGTTGGAAATGCACCTTTCCCTCCTCATCCTTTTGTCTAATGCTGTTTAGCTACTTTAGATTTAAGGCAAGGTTGTCTTACTGCCAATTAATGTAAATATCCATCTCTCAGTAAATATCTGGATGGATTTAACCACAGTTTAGTCTGGAGAGCTGTTTTAGTGAAGTCAAGGGCTTTCAGAGGCTGGTGGTCTCTGTTCTTGTTCATGCCTCTGATGTTTTCTCTGCTCAGGTGCTGCTCTTGTATTAATGCAGCAATGGGCTGTAATTTTCCTGATCCTCAGGACACCTGATCAGTCCTGTGATGGCGTTGGGAACAGTGATGCTGTTGGTACATTTGTGCTGGGGCAGGATTCAAGTTCCTGGTCCAGTTTAGTTACATTTTATTGAGGGTTTTATCTGCACTTAGTCACTGTCTATGCATTTGTGTGGCATTGCCTGCTTTTGGACAAGGTGCTCTAGCAGGGTTTGTGACCCCCCAAGCTTTCAGACTGCCTGGGAGGTGCCTCTTGCACAGTTTGGGGGCAGTGCTGTGTGAGGGCCATGGGAATGGAGAGCATTCCTGTTACTCTATAATCCATCGCTGTTCCCTCTTGGGCCTTTATAATTTATGACAAGGACTTGACTTTTTTCATATTTAATTCATTTGATTTATTGTTCCCACTCTGTGAACAAACCATGCTACACATTCTGCAGAAAACTCTTTTTCCAGGAGCTTGCAGTCCCCTGCCTGTCATCTCTAGATGTCTCTCTTGCCTTAATATAAGAAAATATGGAAAAGGCAAAAGCACCGAAATACTTGGTATGTGATCTTGGCTAGAAATGTTTTTGTGCAGCACTCGTCCATCTTCACCTCCCTGCCTAGATTAGAGTGGGATTGGCCCCTTCCTTTGTGGGGAAGAAACGTGGCACAACCATTCTTGCTGTCTTCCACTGATGCAAATTAACTGTGCTTTCAGCTGGACAAGGCTGGGAGTGGGAAGAGGCAAGGATTGTATCTGGGAGTAGGGGAAAAGTGGGTGATAGGTGAGGTTAAAAGAAAAGCTGCTGCTGAAGCCCACCTCTGGGCACTTTCCCTCTCTCATTAACTCCATGGATGGAGCCCAGCTGGTGTTCAGTCCACTCTTCTGTCCCATTTTAAAAAGCAAAAGTCCAGGAACATCAATGACAAATGTAGGTTTTTAGTATCTTTACAAATCAGGCCTTTAACCATGAGAATGAAAAAAAAAAAGGGGAGAAATTAAAGGTTATTTTTCCCTTTTCTCCCCACACCTCTGCAATTCACATGGATGCCTGTCTCCTCTCTTGCAGTGACATGCCCAGCTGTATTCTTGCACAACAGGATCCTTGACACACAACCCACGTGTCTGTGTGGGCTGGTAATTAGTGCTGGCCCTCGTTCAGTCCTTGGGATTCATTCCTTAGGGCAGCAACATTAGCCCCTCAGTTCAGCATCTGCACTCCTCAGGTTTGAAACCATTTTTTCGTCTCTGGGGCAGGCTGTGGGTGTCAGAGCCCACTGCACACCTCGCTGTGATTGTGCTGGGGCCTCTGCTCTGTTTGGGATGGGCTCTTGGAGCTCTCCCTCTTGGGCAGAAGCCAAAGCCTTGCTTGTTTTCTGTGACTGGTGGCACATTTCTGTCTCAGTTCTATTTTCAGTTCAATGTTCTAGTCCAGCCCAGGTAGCAGGAGTTGGGGTTTTATGTGAAGCCTTGTGTGGGGTGTGTAACACCAGGTGAAAGATGAGGTGTGTGTCGTAGGAGCACTGAATTCATCTGCCAGGCAGGTGCTGGCTCTGGGAGGGAAGCAGAAATCAGGAGGCTATTTTTAGCTCTGAAATACTTTTCTTGAATGACGTTCAGTCCTCGCCAGCCTCTGATGAGCAGAGGAATAATCCCTGAAGGGAGCAGCTGGAGGTGCCTGGGTCTGTGCCGGGCTGCTGGGGGCTGTGGGAGTGCTGGGACAGCTCCTGGCACTGCAGCCACCTGCAGCCACCCCCCAGCACAGGCACTGGCTGAGAGCAAAGTGCTGGGATGTGTCTGAGCTTGAACAGAAATGATTCTGAGCCCATTTCCCTGAGACAGACCCTGTCCTGTGGAGCAGGACGTGGGGCTGAGAGCCACAAGCTCATTGCACATCAGGGGCAGCCTTGTTCCCATGCCCAGGCCACAGGACACATCCTGCAAACTGCTGAATTGCAGACCCAGTGCTGGTGGGTGGTGGCTCCAGAAATAGATACAGGGATAGCACCTAACGCTTCCTGATAGCCAAAATAAAAAGAATTAAACTGTACAAAAGTGTGCTTTAATTGCTAACTCTCTCCTGTCTGCTGAAATCACTAGAAATAAAGGTCTCCTCTTTAGTGATGAGCAGTTCCAGGCAGAACAGCCGTGATGGGGGAAACATGTTTGGAATAAATACCGATGTGAATGACACTTATTAGCTACAGTGTGGCATATTTATTTCTCTGTAGTTAGCATAATGGCACAGCTTGAAACGAGAAGGGTTCTTTACTTGTGTCTGTGTGTGACAACACCAATGGGTGGTTCTGGGCAGAGTGCAGCTGACTCTGCTGTCTCTGCAGCCAGTTTTGGGTGGTGTCAGCTGCTGTGGCAGTGAGTGAGTGTGGTCTGGGCATCATCAGAGTGTTTCCACAGCCCTTGTGTCTTCCTTGTGCCACTCAGGGCACAGATGAGAGCAGCACGAGCGGCCGGAGGGATCTTCTCCCATCTCAGTGCCTCTGCCCTGCTCTGCCCTGCTCTGCCCTGCTCTGCCCTGCCTGTGAGTGCTGCAGGGCTCCTGCAAGGGCAGAACATCCCTTGCCAGCCTCCTGGCACTCCTGGCAGGGTGACCACAGCCTTCACTGGAGCTGTGGCTGGGGTGAGGGGGCAGTGGGAACGCTCTGATTGTGCCGCAGGAATTCAGTGCCAGGTGTGAGGGTGGCTGGGTGAAGGCTCTGTTGTCTCCTGAGGATCTGGCTGGAGCTAAGGCTGGCTGCTGGAATGTGCAGGTTGCCTTCCCCTCTGCTCCTGGGAGCCTGCTGCTCTTAGCCTTGTCCTGCTTTGCTGCGGTTCCAGGTGCCTGGGGCTGGGTGGTGCTGGCTGTGCCGGGCTCTGGAAGCCCTTCCCCTTCTCCTTCTGTGGCTTTTGGGATTCCTCACCCTCAGGGAGTGGGAGCCTGCAGCAATTTTAGAAGCATTGACCAGTTCAGTGAGGGCATCACACGCTGCTGTTGGCATTTCCTCCCCAAAATCCTGGAGCAAGGGAAAGCTTTGCTGAGGGTCTGTGCTGGGCAGACGCTGCCAAGCAGCACAGGGAGAAGGGTTCCCTTGCAGGAGCTGCCAGACAAATCTGGCACTCGAGTGGTTCAGTGGGCATCATCTCTGAGCTGCTTTGAAAGAGCAATTTCTCATCTCTTCTGCATACATTTTAATGTGGGAATGTGTGGATATGGACAATCTTGGACCTCTACTGTCCTGATTAAACTTTGAGTGAAGGTTTCTGGTGGATTGCACAGCTGCTTGGGGCAGGGAAGACTAAAGGACAGACAGACAAAGGGACTGTCAGAGCCCACTTTCTTTAAGAAAAGTCATGAGGCATTTCAATGAGAAGCCAAGGGGGTCTCAGGTGGGCTGTGGATGCTCAGTACTGTCTCAGGAGCCATCTCACAAACCTCTTTGTCGAGGGGAATAATTACACTGTGGTAAAAGTATTCACTTGCTGGGTATTTGCCTGCCTCATTGTACTGTATTCTTCCATTGCTGAAATGTAAGATGAAAAACCTGGGAGTAACAAACTTTCTGTTCTAAGTCCACTTGATTGAGTGCTTGGTTCAGAAATACCATAAAAGTGCCAGACCAGAGCTTGAAATATCTCATTACCAGGTGTCAGGCTGCTTATAACTTCCACTCTGGGATTGCTGAGGACTTTTTTTTCCTGTTGGTCTTTTAATGAAAATGCCAAAGGGGGAAAAACTATTACAAAAAATAAAAAATGCTGCTTTGATTGAAAATAAAAATGCTGAGGCAGCAGCAACTTTCAGTAGTGCTTGCTCTGTTGCATTGCCCTGGCAGAGATTATTCCCCAGGCCTGTGGGATGTTGTGAGGGTCTGCTATGGGCAGAGTCCTGCTGGCTTTTGGTGTGCTGGGAGGTGTGGCAGAGCTGAGAGATGAGCAGGGAGTTAATGCCAAAGTTGGCAGGGAGGCAAAACCTGCAGTGCTGGGGTACAGAAGGCTTGGCTGCAGGCAGAGAAGTGTCCCTGCAGGGCTTGGGCAGTGTGACCAGTGGAGGGGACCTCACTGGGTCTCCTGTGGCTGCTGCTGACCCGTGGCAACGTGAGGATGCAGTTTTCCTGCTCATGCCTTCTCTTACAGGGCTCTCTGCTCTCCTGGCTCTGGGTGCCAGCGCAGCAGGAGAGGTGAGGGAGCTTTGTGGCACTGCCAGGCTCTGTGTGATGGGTGTTGGAGCAGGGAGGCTGCTGTGGGCTGTGAGAGGTGGCTGAGGAAGCAGCTGAGGACTGCTGGAAGCAGGAGCACACAACAGCAGGGCTGGGAAGGAAGCATGGGCAAGGCTAACCCAGAGCACTGCTGGAGGGCAGCTCTGTCTGAAGGGGGGGAGAAGGTGCTTAGTCAGAGCTGGAGATTCATGTGGCACCTTCATAAACCTCCTGGGGTGGAGAAAATGATGCTCCAGAAGGATAGGCTTGGTCAGGTCCAGTTCATACCAACTTTGGGTGGCATCAGTGCCTTTAGTCCTGGCCTTCAGCAGCGTTTCCCTGCTGCCTGGGCATTTTCCAGAGGGCTGGAGGATGTCCATTTCCTGCTGGGGACTGTGCTGTCGTGGATGGAGGTGTCACAGCTTGTTCACCAGCCCTGGGACACGCTGCCTGCTGGGGGCCTGTGATCCCCTTGCTGTCTGTCAGGAGCTGTGCCCTGGCACAGGGAGGTCCCTCCTGCCTGGGGCACTCGAAATGAGATGCTCAAAGACACCAGGGAACCACCTGGGGAGGCCACGGTGCTCCAGAGCAGCCTGCATTTGTGGGGGTTTCTGTGGTCCTCTCCAAGGCTGAGCACATTGCTCCTCTGGGCCTGCCAGAGGCTGCAATCCCCTGCTTTTGGGAACTCTGGCACTTTCCACAGCAGGGAAAGGGAAACTTGGAGACGTGGCAAACAATTGGCAGCAGTTAAAGCTACACGAACAGCATCTCGCATGGAAAATCAGACAGAGCAGGAAAAACAGCCCTTACCATCAATATAATGCAGCTGAAATCTCCTTCTTGGAGATAATAATCTCTGACTCCAGCAATAAAAATAAAGGACAGAAACTGGAAGAAGCCAGAAAACACGGTCGTGGGAGTGAATCTCGGTGAAATGAAAATTAAAAACACAATGAAAAGCATAGAATTGCCTTAAGTAAAACCAGCTGCCTGCCCAGAACAACAGCCAGGATCATCTGGGAGGCACAGGGGGTGTGGGGAGTGGGCTGAGAGTGGGGCTGGGGCCAGTGCTCAGCTGGGGGGGGCACAGGGGCAAAGCAAAGGGCCCTTGCCCAGCCTCGAGAAAGACAGAGATTTCAGGTTTCCCATGCAGCCTAGGAGACATTCAGATCCTTGCCTTTAGCCCCCAGTCTGGAGGATAAAGCAATTTACGGTCTGAAGGACGAGGGCTGATGCTGGCTCCTGCCTGGGGATGCTCACCCCGAGCTGCTGCCCTTTGCTGGCCACGCTGAGCTGGGCTTCCTCAGCAAAGCTCCCCACGTCCGAGGGCTGCGTGAGCCAGTCCCCATCCAGAGCTGGCACAATGCAAGGGAAGATTTCCCCTGGCCCAGGTCCAAGCCCCACCAGGCTCTGTTGGCTCCCAGAGGCAGCTCTGCCAGCTGGGCTCATTGCAGAGCAGCCCATGGACGTGGTTATTGTCCCTGCTACGTGGGAGCACGGACTTATGCAAATCCCAGCCACAAACCCGGGCTCTTCATGCTGTTTCCTACTTCATTTAAAAACAGGTATCACTTTTGGAGTGCTACAGGAGAGGCAGAGCCTTTTACCGAAGGATGTCGGTGTGTGCTGTGAATATGGATGTCTTCTGACTATTTCAGGCTGACCTTGATGTGTTTGTTATGCTAAGTGTCATAAAAATCAAACTGCTAAATGAACTAGCTGCTATTTCCACCACACCAAGGAAGCACCTGGGGCCCTTTTGCTCCCTGCAGACAATGGCTGAGGGAGGCTTATGCAACCCCTGCTCTGCTGGTGGCTGCTCTCTTCCAGAGCTGCCACGGTATTTTTAGATGCAAAGAAGTGTCTCCTAACTATATGCTAATCACATTTTCAAAGCTTCAGCTGATATTAAAATGATTCAGCCGTGTCCTGAATTCACACACTTTTGTTTGTTGCCTTTTGTATGCTCTGTGTAGCTTTTCATATGACTGTGCCTATTTTCAACCAAAATCACGGTTTGGGAGCTGCTGTATGACAAAGGATGTTTTTTATCCTTTTTTGAAGATCTTTTGAGTTATCCTTAGCCTCAGCTATCTGAAATACAGACTCATGCATATATATTCTCTCTGCAGGCAAAGAACAGAGGCAGGAATAGACTTTACAGCTGTGATTCTCAAATTTTATTAAAGGGCTGCCTGACCTTCAGGGGAAAGGAAAGTATTTGAGAACCATCATATCTGATGCTGCCACCCTGATGTTCATTTATGGCCAAATAACTTCTTGATAGGATTTTTTTATTAGTTTTGCTTGCCCTTTTGTTTACTCTCTTGCCTGATGGGAATGTGCTCCATAAATGTCTTTGTCTGTGTCTCCCATGGCACCCTGGGGCCAATGCTGAACGTGGGTGTGCAGCCCTGGTGGCCTCTGCCCCCTCACTCTGACGGGGTGTCTGCCAAGCTGAGGCAAAAAGTCACTTTACTGCAGATAGTCTGGTGAAATCAGCCCTTTTCTTAGCAGAAAGGTGCCTCATACCGAGCCCAGGACATTGTCCAGTGCTTGAGAAGTGTCCTCAAATCCAGTCCAGTGCTCAGTGAAGTCACTGTGTGCTGATCCAAACAGGGGACACCAGAGGAGAGTGCCACAGCTTCTCCTGCTGAGCACTGCAGCTCAGAGCAGGGTCCTTGCTGCTGGGGTCCTTGGGAATGAAGGGGACGTGATGAGAAGACCCAGCTGGGCTTTGCTGCTGTTCCTGAGCCCCTCTGGGCTGTGCTGGTGTTCCTGAACCTGACTGGGCTGTGCTGGTGTTCCTGAGCCCCTCTGGGCTGTGCTGCTGTTCCTGAGCCCAGCTGGGCTGTGCTGCTGTTCCTGAGCCCAGCTGGGCTGTGCTGGTGTTCCTGAACCTGACTGGGCTGTGCTGCTGTTCCTGAACCCCTCTGGGCTGTGCTGGTGTTCCTGAGCCCAGCTGGGCTGTGCTGCTGTTCCTGAGCCCAGCTGGGCTGTGCTGGTGTTCCTGAGCCCAGCTGGGCTGTGCTGGTGTTCCTGAACCTGACTGGGCTTTGCTGGTGTTCCTGAACCCCTCTGGGCTGTGCTGCTGTTCCTGAACCTGACTGGGCTTTGCTGGTGTTCCTGAGCCCAGCTGGGCTGTGCTGCTGTTCCTGAGCCCAGCTGGGCTGTGCTGGTGTTCCTGAACCCCTCTGGGCTGTGCTGCTGTTCCTGAGCCCAGCTGGGCTGTGCTGGTGGGGCAGAGGAGAGCTGTGAGCTGGGGGCAGCTCTCCACAGAGGGGGTGATGCTTTGGGGATCCCCACGTGGGATGGTGCCTCCAAAACCAGGCCTTTCCATGGCAAAGCAGTACCTGGGTTTGCTGCTCCCTCCTGGGCCACCTCTGCCCGTGGCTGAGGGGACACTGGGGGTCTCTCTCAGGGATTTAGGGATCTTTGCCCTGTCCACCTCTCCCTCTGGGCTCAGGTGGGCCAGGAGTGTCTGGAGGACCTCATGGCTGCTGAGGAGAGTGGGCTGATGGCCCAGCACAGCTCCTGGCCCACTCAAGCTTTAAAGGGCTGCAGGCAGAACCCCCTGGTCCTGCCCAGCTGGAGCTACTGCCTCCCCAGTGTCCCAGCTCCCACATTCCTGCTGTCCCAGCTCCTGCTGTCCGTGGGACTGGGTGCTGCCAGAGGATCTGTGCTGTGCCCCCTCTCTTCTCTGTCCTGTGCCCCCTCAGTTCTCTGTGCTGTGCCCCCTCTCTTCCCTGTGCTGTGCCCCCTCTCTTCCCTGTGCTGTGCCCCCTCTCTTCCCCTCTCTTCCCCTCTCTTCCCCACCCCTCTCTTCTTCTCCTCCTCCTCTTTTAATCCCCATCTTGCTTGGATTCAACTTTTTTATCCCGATCTTCAAGGACCAACGCGAAACGCTTCCAACAGCTCAGGAAGCTGCCCAGATTTGCATTTAGCATGTTTAAATATTTAACATATTTAGGGTTGAATCGAAGCAAAGGGAGACAAAATTGGGAACAGACTGGAGAATGAGTGTGTGTGTNTCTCCTCTTCCCCTCTCCTCTTCCCCTCTCCTCTTCCCCTCTCCTCCCCTCTCTTCCCCACCCCTCTCTTCTTCCCCTCCTCCTCTTTTAATCCCCATCTTGCTTGGATTCAACTTTTTTATCCTGATCTTCAAGGACCAACGTGAAACGCTTCCAACAGCTCAGGAAGCTGCCCAGATTTGCATTTAGCATGTTTAAATATTTAACATATTTAGGGTTGAATCGAAGCAAAGGGAGACAAAATTGGGAACAGACTGGAGAATGAGTGTGTGTGTACAGAGGAATAAAGGCGATGTGTGCAGATACACAGGGAAAATAAAACATGGGAAAGGAGACAGAGAGAGCCTGGTCCTTCTTTGTTGTTGTATCAAGCACACTGTGACTAATGGCAATAATTTCCCATACCCCCCCCAGTACCATAACAGACCAAAAAACCTAATTGTCATCTGCCACCCACTGTTTGTAAAGCAGCTTCTCTTAAGTAGTTCTTATGTATTGAGTTCAGCTGTCAAAAGGAGCAGCTTTTTTCATGGTCTGCAGAATGCATTTCAGTCTGAACACAGCTCGATGCAAAGGTCACCCCATCAAAAATGTTTCCCTCAGTAGTGAGCATAATGGCAAAACCCAGCGTTTTGCAGTCTATTCTCACCATTTTACTTGATATTTCTTAAATGTTAGACAGCTGGAGATTAAATTCCCTTTGATGGGCAGAATTTGAGGGAGAATGTTTTGTAGCATATTTTGGATTTCCCTCTCCTCTCTGCCATGCTGCAGTATGGGCTCTTTAATAGCTCCTTATGACAGGTAGTATGAGCCATAAAAAGAGCAGGAGACAGAGGAAAATTGCCTATTGTTTTTCAGATTGGCTCTCGTTCCTTAGGATATTAGCACGTGTTCCTGTGTGTGCCAGTGTTTTAATGGTAGTTGGGATTCCAGATGCTTCAATTGCTCTACCTGTCAGTGTTTCCATTTACTTGACACGTTCCAAAATGAAAAGACTTTGGGAGACAGCCTGCAGTGGGAGGGAGACCACAGCAGCAAATATCACTGGAGACAGTGGGCAGGGGTCAGTTTCTGCTTACATTTCCCAGGAACTGGGGCAGGGCAGATGAAAGTTATAATTGCAGGGGTGCCTGCTCTGTGTGTGTGCTCTCCCACTTAATCTGGCAGGGAAAAAACAAGACATGGTCAGGCTGTTGGACATCTGAAAGTGGGTGTTACCTCTTCAGGGATATAACTTGCATGTTTCAGCCACTTTCTTACAAAAACTTTGCTGTGTTATTGAGTTGAGGAGGGGAGGATTGGAAAAGGTTTTATTTGCCCCTAGAGGAAATGTTTTCTGCTGTTTTGCTGCCTGGATTAATCTGTGGTGACTCTGGCCCAAAGGGCTGTGTGCAGACCGTGAAAACTGTGCTCTACATCAGCTCCTACCCAACATGTGTGGGGTGATCTTCCTGTAATGGCAAAAGGAAGTTGAAAATGTAACCCCAGCTGTTCCCTTTCCCCTAGAAGAAGGAATCTGGCTTTCAAATGGATGTTTCTTGTAATTTCATCCATAGCTGGGTTTTGTGCACTGATTGAGGCTTCACTCTGCTTAAGGACAGAGAGACCTCGAAGAAAAAAATAAAAGAAAAGGCAAGTATAAATGGTGTTACTGTTGAGATTTAAGAGCTGCCATGAGAGGCAGTCCTCAGGAGAGGTTCACAGTGTGACAGTGGCTGTTGATGAGGTGGCCCTGGAGCCCCCAGCAGTGGTGTTGGTCACTGTCAGCAGACAGGAGGTTGTACTGCCTTGAGGGGAGATGAGTGGGCCAGACTGCAGGAGGAGCCAGGGTTTGCCTTGGGGAAGGTGATGTGGGGCCACAGCAGTGTCCTGGTACAGTGACAGACCAGGGCATCACAGCAGCTTGGAGATCTCAAACATGAGCCTTCAGCAGGGGCCTGGGTGCAGATTGACCCTGGAGCATCTGAATCATTAATCCCAGGCTTTGCTCTTTGGCCTGTGAGTGAGCAGTACTGATGAATGGAAATCTTGTTGGAACAGCTTCTGAGAGAGCAGGGGCAGCTGGGATAGTGCCAGCAACACCTTATCTGAGGAGACACTGCCCAGTACACCCCAAACACATCCTCTGGTGGTACAGGTGTTGCTTTTTCTCAGCCACGCCTCAGGACTGAAAACTTCACATCTCCCCAGGCCTTATGCTTCCTGTAAATGTTAGAGTTCCCTTTTTTAAAGGGTAACTGTGCCACGTGTAAAAAAATCTTAGTTAAGAGTGTGCTTTGAATGAGCAGAACCTGCTCTGTTCTGTTGTACTGGCAAAAATGTCTTGACAGGGACAGGTATCGAAGTCCTGGGCTGGATAAACTGGAATTAGGCAGAGGATGTTTTGCAAGAGTGTTCCAGCTGGGGAAAACTACAAAGTCTGGTCTTTTTTTGCTTCTATTGCACTGTGCAGTCCAGAGAGCTCCTTTGTTTCGTGTTTTCATGGCTGAGTGCCAGGGTGAAAAGTCCTTACTGGGTCTCTGGGCCCCTGTGCAGGTGACAGTGCCACGAGGTGGCAGTGGCCACCAAAGAATGTCTGGCCAGAAGCAGGATGTCCAGGCAGTGCATTTGCTGAGCTCTTTGCTCTCTGATTTAAGAGTGGGAGCACAATCCAGCCCCTAAATACCAGCTGAAGTGCTGCTCTACCTTGTACTTGTCCTTTTGCTGCCAAGTAGACCCAAATTCCAATTTCTCCATTCTCATGCTTTTTGAGCACCTCATCAAAGTCAGAGTGAGAGGAGACCAAATTCTTGATGAGCTGTGCATTGCTCTGCTGTGGGCACCCTTCAGAGCCCTGCTGCCCCTGGAGGGCTCACTCCTGTTTGGGCTGCACACTCCCTGCAGGATTAGCTCAGGTGTTTAATGCAGTGGTGCTGCTGCCCTTTTCCCAAGGTATTCCATTTCTGGCTGACATTTTGCTCTCCTGTGCCTGGGCTGCCTGGAATGGCCGGTGGGAATTGCAATGCAAATAAAAGCTGAATCACTTGGGTGATGGTGGCTCCACTGCCCTCTTACAGCTCTCTGTGTCTGAAGGGGCAGAGGAGTTTTCCTGCAGTTTGCTGGGACAGACTTTTAGAATAATAGAATCATTTAGGTTGGGATGAGTTTATTTAATTATTTAAGATAATTGAGCCCAACCCAACACTGCCAAGTTTCACCTCTAAACCCTATCTCCTACACATCCCTTAAATAACTCCAGGGGTGGTGACTCCACCATTTTCTTTGGCATCCTGTTCCAACACTTGACAACCCTATCAGTGGAGAGATTTCTCCTAATGTCCAACCTAAACCTCCCTGGGTGCAGCCTGACAGACAGAGATGTCTTTACCATGCAGTTGATTTTTTTTTGCCATCTTTGGTGTAAGCAGTGTAAAGCAAGAAGCAGTCTCTCTAAGGAGAATGTCTGGGAAGGACAGAATGGCCTTTGCTTTCTGCAGCCAAGTTACTGAATAATCTGAAGGCAGGCCAGGAGGGTGGAAAGAAGGCAGGAATCACCTCTGTTCTGTTTTTCTGCTGATAAATCAAGCACTACAGCACAAAACTTAATGAAGCACTGTGACATTCTAGGTAGAGTGTTGCACATGGGTTAAATGAGTTTCCTACCCATGATGGGAGGCCTCACTTTCCAACAAGGGACTCTGTTGTTCTGACATTGTAGGGGCTGGTGGATTCTGTGTGCCACAGATTTCTGTAGGCAAACACCCCATTTCAGGTTCTCTCTGTGAAATGGATTTTGCTTCAGCCAGCAGGGGTGATGTGAGGATATGTTTGTTGATGTTCTTGGGGTCCTCATCTATTTTTGGGAGAGCGCCACGAAAGGCTTGAATGGCAAATTCTTCCTGTCAGAGCCTACCCATAATTAAACCGGTCTGTTTATCCGTGACAGACAGGCTTATTATTGTTTTTTCTAACCTTGATCTAACAAATTGTGCAATGTGGTCTGCCACACATCTGCTGCTCTGTGCCTGCTGGGGAGGGTGGACACCTGGTGTCAGTGGAGGAAGAGTAATGGAGTGGAAAGAGTGGCCTCACTGGGAATTTCCTCTGAAGGCAAAAGCCCTGCACGGCTGTTTGTGAAACGCTGCAGCTTGGGCAGGTTTGTTGTCAAGCAAGAGACACTGGAAAAGCAAATAACTGCAAATTGGCCAAGTGCTGGGTGAGGATCTGTGAGTTGGGACAGGTGAGCCCATCTGGCAGCAGCCCTGGCTGTGGCACACGCTGGTGGCTGCCCGTCAGAGCCTCCTTTGTGCAGGTACCTGGGGCAGGTGTTGCTGCTCCTCAGTGGAACACACGGGCTGCTTCTGTCACCTTGCCTCAGGGCCAGACAGGAAAATGACATGTCACCATGTCACCGTGACTGGTTCTGCTCTCCTGAAGCTGGGGGGAGAAAGGGGAATGTGCCCTTGTGGTCAGAGCTGGGTGGGAAGGGGAAACAACAGGTTGGAAGAAGGGAGGATGCCAGAGCGCTGCCTCTGCCAGCGTGGACACTCGAGCCTTTGCAATATATAAATCATGGAAAATGTGTGTGCTTCTCTCACGGTGTCAGAGTCAGAAAGCGCTGACCCAGCTGGAGGAAAATAACAATTTGAACAGAGATGTCATCAAGCAAGATGTTCCAGCTCGTTAGAAAACAACTTGCAGAGTGCTTGAAAGGCGCCTGCAACGCGTGAAAAGGAACGGCTCAGTCTTGCCCTGGAAAACCTGGAGCAGAACAGGCAGATAAGACCTCTTCTCTTCATGCTGGAAATTACTGCCTCTTAACTTGATGTTCTTGCCATCTTACAGTGGTTAGGGAAGTGATTTAGGAGCAAGTGTGAATGTGGCTCAGTTGTCTCTCTAGTTGGAGCAAAGTCTCTTGTTGTGTGTGTAATGAATCAAAAAACAATTGAACAAGCAATATTGTCCCCCTTTTCTGCTGGCTCTTCCAGGTGTCTAGGAAGCTTGAAAGGGAAGGATTTGAAGTGAACTGTGTTGCCTGACCCTTGCATTGAAAGCAGCTATGGTCTTGTTACTCGGAGTACAAACTTCTGCTCAGGTGCCACCTGGGAAGCAGAGTCCCAGGGACAGACACTGCCACAGCATTCAGGAAAATGAGCCAGTTCCACAGTGCAGGCACAGTGCACATTTTGGGGATGAACTAAGGGGTCTAGCAACAGACAGCAGATGGTTGTATCAGTCTGTCCTCCCCTCGTGCCAGTGCAGAGCACCAGGTTCTGCTTTGACTGCAGAGCTGGGGCACCCTTGCAGGTGTGCTCTGCTCACAGGCTGCCTGCTGCTGGCAGGGGACATCCCCTCTCTGTGGTGGGCTGTCGTGTTGGAGGGCTTTTGGCTGGAAAATGGCCTTTGGGAGACGACTCTTTTACGAGGAAAGACAGCAAAGCCCAGCATCTCTGGGAGCACAGCCATTTCCAGGGAGTGCACCTACTGAGAGAGGAAGTCCTAAGGGAAGGAGAGAGTGTGGCATGGCTGGAGGGACCTGTGGTCTGTCATTAGTGCTTGAATACACCTTTTTATTCTGCATATTCTATAGTTCTAAAAAAGTCAAACAGGATCTGTCTCTGAGTATAGAAGCTCAGGAGCTCTGAGCCTGGAGGTCCCCAGGTTCCCACTGGCTCTGCCAGGAGAGTGAGAGCCAAGCCCTGGCTAGGGGAAGGTGCTCCTTGGCTTCAGACTGTTGTTCCACAGCAGGACACATGCAAACCAAAGGCTCTGAGCCCTGGGTCAGGCCGTGTGGGATGGCAGCACTGCACTGTGTCTGTTTGGATGTGCAGGGATAGGTGAAGCAGACCAAAGTGCATCACCCAGCAGGGATATAATTCCCCAGGGAAGCCATGGTTTAATGAGTCTCAGTGCTGGGAAACAAGCTTTTACTTCAAAGATGGATTTCTATGACTTCAGTTTCTGCCTGTCAGGCCTTGTTTGCTGAGGCTCACTCTTGGCTCTTCCCTGTGCAAGCAGTAGTGAGTATCAGCTGAGATGTGCCTTTGTTTTAGTCAGACACATTAAATTCCTTATGTCTGTCTCTGCAGGAATTGTTCTCCAGGCCCTGCTTTTCTTTCAGCTCTCATTTAAACTCATTTCCATGTCTTCCTACTCTCTGAAAGCTGACTCTCTGTCCGGGACACAGCTCTCAGGACTCAGGTCTCCATACAAAACTAAGGTCTCTTTTATGCTGCCTGGTTCTTCAGCCATGTGAGAATGGCAGCAGCACTGCAGAGACCATTACTTTCTTGTCTGAATCCTTGTTTTCTGTCTCACAAACAAAACATTGTCTCTTTGGATCCCAAATCTGCAGCCTTGCATTGTATTCTGCAGAGGTAACCCAATGACACCTGTGCTCACCTGTGCAGACAGCACAGCAGGTCCAGCTGGGAGCTGGGGTCGTGTGGGTCTCGTGGGCATTGGCACAGCCTGCCAGGCTGCTGTTTTCTACCAGCTCTGTCATCTGTGTGCTCCTGGCACTGATGGAAATGGGGAAGTTCTCCCTATGGCCTCCATTTCACAACAATTTGCTTTGCAACTTAATTGGTGTTCGTCATTCGTCAACATTAGAAAACTTCCAGCTAGAAAATGTCTTCAGGCTCGGTGAGGCTCCAGCAAAGGGGGAAACAGGAGCTGCTCTCTCTCCTTTGGCTGGGTTTTTGTCAAGGGAAAGGTGGGGATGGGAGTGTGGAGGGGAAGCTGTGTCTGATACCCACCATGGACACAGGGGTTCTGCAGGGGGGGTTTGGTTTGGGTGTGTGAGGTTTTATAGGCAGAGAAGAGCTCCAGAGTGTGGCTCAAAGCAAACATCTGCTGTGGGCCAGGGGAGCCACCTCTGGTTTTGATGAATAATTTTCCTTTGCTGTGAACTCTCTTTTATTTGGCAACTTACAGCAAGGATTGGTGAGCCTCTTGAAAACTCTCAGTGGGTGGGCAGCATGGCCAGGAGCTGATGCTTAAGTAAAGGTTAAATTAATGTTTCTGCCCCCTGTGCAGTGTAACCCACAAGATCTAGGGGGACTGGAGAAGGGCAGGTATCTACTGCAGGACCCAGTGTGCAGATCAGAATAGTGAATGTCTGAAATAATCAAACAGAGCTGCAATGAAATGTAGGTCTTGTTCTTCCCACCTGTTCTACATCTCTGCTCTGTGCAGTGTCTGAGTCTCACTAAAGCCGCTGGGATTTCAGTGCAGCTCTTGGCCATAAGCATAGCTTCTAATTTCTCAGATTTAGAAAGGACTTGTGAGATTTAGAAGGGAACGTGAGATCTTTCAGCAGAAAAAAAAGGGTACAGAAATCCGAACCAGAAGGCAGGGTGTCTTTTTTTTTTTACATAGCTTATCTTTTCCTGTTTAAATGCAAATATTTGTCCTTGACACCTTGCTTGAGGACAAATAAAGTGATTGCTCCTTGGAGGGGAGCTGATTTTCTCATTTGAGTCTGCTGCTATAATGGCAGTCAGATTAAAAAAAATAATAAAATAAAGGGCAGACGATTGGGCGGAGATGGGATGTTAAATGTTGTGGAGAGCTTGGAAACCCTGTGTCAGCCCAGAACTTGTAAAGGGAAAACCATCACTTGGCAGTTTAATAGGCTTGTAAAGTCTGGCACCATCAAAACCACGAGCTGAGTTTTATCAAAGCATCCAGTGCAGCCTTGAGAAATGACAGCTGTATTATCTGTCCTCAGATCATTCTCAGAGCAACATCAGGAACAGGCTGGAAACAGTTCAGGAAATCATTTTATACTGAGGGTTTGCTGGGGGCAGAAATGTATGGGGAAAATTGAAATGAAAGAATTAATAACAGTATCAATACCCTTCCTAGCACAGCTATCAGACGTGACATGAAAATGACTTGAAAGTTGTCATCTACTGTATATTTTATTCCCGTCAGGAAGACTTGAGGGATGAGAGGAGAATCCAAACAAGGCAATTAGAAGACTGGAGCATGTTGAGGAAGGAGGAAATGACGAGTGTGGAGAACCTTTCAATGCAATTTTCCCTGCCAGGCGCAGAGGCTGGGCCAGATGCTGATAGAGGGGAGTGAGCATTGGAGTGAGCAGATTTCCAGAGCAGCAGCAGCAGCAGGGGCTCAGTGTCAGCTGATGTGCATGGGATGGTCTGTGCAGGACACTGATGGCTGCAGCAGCAGATGTGATGCAGCTCTTCCCAGAAGTGGATCCTAGAGGCTGAAGATTCCAGCTAGGGTTTCTCACTCACCACCAAAATGATTTAAAATCACTGGAGTCATTGCCAAGATTTCCAGTGCTTTTTCTGGCCTGTGGAGCAATCCTGCTCAGTGCAGCCTGGTTTGTGTGAGTCTAGGGGATGGTGAAATGTCCCAGTTTTTTTTCTATCACTGTACGTTGACTCTGGGCCATTTGCACTCGTTCTTTTGCTCCAGGATGATTTCACTCCTGGGTGAAAGCTTGGGGTACTTGTCTCGAGCTTTGGGACTCTGGACCCAAACTGGAGTTGTCCATAGCTACTGGAAAAGAGAGCCCAGCACGTAGGTTAAACCACTTGTGAGTGATGGCATAAGGAAGGCAGCCAAGCTCTATTTCTGCAAGTGACGTGGTCACCTAAGAAATGAAACCGCACTGGAAACTCTCCCCTTCCTGTGGCCCAAACGCTTTTCAGACATTACCTAAGCCATGAGGCTGTGATGGGACAGACTACTGTGATCCCATTTGCCTGTTCCAGGTCATTAATGTGCAGAGGAGAAGGGATCCAATTTTCAGACTTTCCCAGAGAAAGCAAGTTTCTACTGTAGTTTATGTTCGAACTTAACCTGTGAATTGTCCAGAATTGATGGGTTTTTTGACATATATTTAGGCACAATTTTGCCACATAGCTGGCCAAACCTGCGGTGTTTCTAAGGGAAGAGGGAAGAAGTGAAGCTTGCAGCCTCCATTTTCTGAATTAGCAGTTGCATGTCTGACAGGAGCTAGTGAAGAAGAGAAACCACTTGCAGGAATGATGGTGAATGCCGAGGTGCAGGCTCAGTTGCACAGGGCTGAGACTACAACAGTCTTTATATAAAGAGGAGAAAAATTATCGCTTGCTTGTCACTTTAGGAAGCTGGTCATTACTTCCTTTTTTGTTCCCAGAGCAGAGTCTCCAAAATTAATTGGTTATTCGTTAGTAATGGAGACAGATAAGGGCTTTGTGCTGTCAGACAGAGCACGGGCACTGAGCTGAAGAGCAAGTCCTGTCTCTGCTGCACGAGATGGGCTGAGGGCTGCTGGAAGTCCCTGGGGAAGCAGCTGGAGGGAGGTTGGACACCTGGCTGCAGCTCAGTCCCTGCTGCACTGGTGGCAGCACTGGTGACAGCACCTTGGGCTGCCCTGGTGGTGATGCCTTAGGTTTTAACTTTTCTATTTTCAAACTCTGTACTGCTCAGAGTGTAACTCTGAAGTTCCTTGGAGCCTGTAATTCCTGCTCTCTCGTACTGGGCAGACATAACAAAGCCTCTCCAGGCTTTGCCTTCAAGGACAGCCAGGCTGTTTTTAGGCCCAAAATGTGTAAACCAAAGATTCTGAGGGGGGCAAGCTGAGGGGAATTACATCGTTAAACTGGGGCTTTAATTGGAGAATGAACCCTGATATGCAAATGATCCAAACCTATAAAAGTGTGAAGAACTCGTGACCTGGGGTCCATCTTGGGGTCCAATTTTTGGAAGCAGCCTCTGGCTCCCCCAGGGTGTACCTTGAAGGCCCTTCAAATAAATACCTGTCTTTATTCCCTTCCTCTTGTCTAGTCTCTGTTTCTAGGTGGCTGCAGGAGGGATCAGTGGCACCACCTTGGGCTGCACTGGTGACACCACTTTGGGCTGCACTGGTGACACCACTTTGGGCTGCACTGGTGACACCACTTTGGGCTGCACTGGTGGCAGCTCCTTGGGCTGCACTGGTGACACCACTTTGGGCTGCACTGGTGGCTGCACTGGTGGCAGCTCCCTGGCTGCACAGCCCCAGCCCTGGTGCAGGTGTGGGAGCCTCTGCCGTGCCTCTGCCCAGAGCTCTGACAGGCACAGGCACCCCTGGAGCTGAAGGATGTTTGTGCTGCTGTGGGGCTGGAGTCACTCACAGGGAGATTGTGCTGTTCTAAAGCAGAACACGGCTTTCTCCATGTCTATTCCTGTTCCTGTAAGCTTGGCACAGAAGAGAAAATGCCTTTGCAAGGGGAAGTACTCAGTGTATTCACTGGTCACAGTGTTTGGTGGGCTCGTTTGCCAAAATAATCCATGCATGCCCAGAGTAAGAAAAGACTGCTGTGGCCCTGAGTTTGTGATTCTAGCTCCTTTCTCCTTTTGAACATTCGCTTTTCTTCTGCAATCTGTAGTTGGCTGGGACTTATTCAAAGGTAGCTTCAAAAGATCAAAGACAGATGCAGTCTCTATAGCATTCATGCCTCTGCCATTCAGTTGGTGCAGATATTAATGAGGTGTGTTTTATATGGCCTGACATTCATGTCTCTCTGTTCACCCTAACGAGATTGTTCTGCTGTCCTTCTTGTTTTAATAAGCAACAGAGTCTCCAAAATCGAGTTCTAAAAAGATATTTTTCCACTTAAGGATTATCGGGAGCAAAACTGAGAATGATAATTTTAAAAGGCGTAAACCACCAGGATCTTCTGTCTGATGCCTTCAAAGCAGTGCATTCTCCTCTGCTTTGCCTACTCTGAATTACCACAGGTTTCAGGCTAACACATACATTTCTTGCCCTTTTATCTCTCTAATTGTTTTCACAAGTTCATTAATGATTTTGCAAAAGCTGTAGTGAAACTAAATGACATGCTCATAAACCTTTAAAGGAGAATATACCCGTCTGGTGATGGGAGAAGTCTCATTAGTCTTTTCAAATTGCTCCCAGCAGGTTTTCCTGCAGATTCAAACTTGTTAGGTGCATAAATATGCTTCTCTAATTCAATCGGCTGTGCTGACTGTGTGACAATTGAAGTTTGCTCTGCTTTTAAGTAGCCACTAAAATCACCTTTGTAAGGCAGATGTTTTGAGAGCCAGAACTGTTCTGAAATCTGAGGGGTTTTTTTTTTATTCTGTAAAAGTTCTTGGGCTACTGATGCCACCTGTGCCTTGCTTCCAAGAAAACCCTGTGCTAGCTTTTTGGAAGAGCACTGGGTTCCTCACCGAGCTGGGAATATTGAGGTGATGGTGATAAAGCATCTGCAATATTTCTTCAGTCCAGGGCTGAAGATGGTGTGGGATTTTTGCTGGGACAAAGGCTAAATTACGTGGCATTAATCAGCAAGGGGTGAGATGGTTTGTGATCTCTGCAGGTGATGGGCTCTGATGTGTTCTGACACGTGTGGCAGGGCAGGGAGAAGAGCTGGGTGTGAACAAAGGCAGCTGCAGCATCTGTGGGGAAACGTGCAGGGAGTCCCAGGGGAGACAGCCCAAGCCTCAGTGAGCAGGGCCATGGTCACCTCTGAGCCCACCAAGGGGATTAAAGAAAGTAAAGGTGTTCCTCAGAGGTGTTTCCCAGAGGTGTTTCTCAGAGGTGTTCCTCAGAGGTGTTTCCCTGCAGAGGGCACGGTCAGGGGTGGGAGGCAGAGCTGTAGCAGTTCCAGTGGGACAGGACGTGGGGCAGGGGTGGAAGGCTGGCCTTGGCCAAGGAGAGGGAGAAGGAGAGGAGCTTCAGGGGTCTGGGTGCAGATGAGCCAAGGGGAACAGAGAGCTCAGTGCTTCTGCAGAGAGCTGGGGACATCCTGAACTGCTGGAGCAGCACATTTCCAACCTCCCTCGACTCGAATCTGCTCTTTCTGTGATGAGATAAAGAATGAAAATGATTTTCAAGTCTTGAGAGTGCTTTCCTTTGAGCTCATTTAGATGAGGATATTTCTACTACACAAACCTTAATTGAAGTATTTGATTTCACTTTTGTATGTGGAGTTAATTTATGTGACACGATTAAAACACATGTTATTTATACAATAGGAGCTTAGAACTGGAGTAGATGATTAAAACAACTGAACAGCCTCTTCTGAAATTTTAACTTTGCTAAAAGCATAATGATCCTTTGACAGGATATTCTAGTTGAGCGTTTTTGAAAGTTAAGTCAAAAATAAGGATGCATTTTAGGTAAGTACATTACCATGTACTATCTCTATTTCATGCCTAACACTGGAGGTCTCAAAAAAATTTTGGTTGGTGTAAACAGAGGACACTGATACAAGTTTTGGGCCTTATTGCTCACAGTTGCCTGAATGAAGCTGAACTGTCTGGTAGTGTTACTTCAGAGGGGTGAAACCCCCTCTGGCTGTGTTCCTTGGGTGTTTTGTTGTCACCTCTCCATGTAAAGCTGCTCAGCACCACCCTGGCATTCTCACTTTAGAAGGTGAGTAGACCTCGGTGACACAGAGGAAAACAAACCTCTTTCCCCAAGGAAGCAAAATAGACACATCCAAACTCAAAGCTAGAAACCAAAATGCATTGAGCCAGGTTTGCATCACTACCAGTGACAGAGCACTCAGCGTGTGGCTGAGAAATCCCTTTTCAGTAGCAGGGAGCACAGTTGTTATTGAACCTGTGTCATACAGGACTCTCTTGGAAGGGGAATTCGGCTGTAGCTCTATTTTTAAGGCCTCTCTTTGTGTGAGACTTTGCTGGAGCTGTAAAGGCTATTTTTGGTGGCTATAAGTGGCAGCTGCTGTCACCTGCACTCCTGCACAGAGCTCTGTGGGTCACAGGAAAGCACAGCCATCAGCTGGGGCTAGCCCAGAACAGCACACACACATCTACTCGTGTTTAACCTCACCCTGCTGCCAAAAGCAAAACCTTTCCTGGGGTTAATCGCTCGGCTGGGATGTTTTGGGCTGTGCAGGGCTGTGCTGGCCATGGTGGGCTGAGCTGCTGGGGCTGTAGGGGACCTGCAAGCTGATGGTGTCTCAGCATCTTCTGGGGGTGGTGGGCAGCAGGGATGGGCTGGCTGCTCTCTGAACACAGCTGGGGCTCTCCTGCTCTCCAGGGCCCTCAGTGCTGCTGTCCCTGCCTCTGCTGCTGTCCCTCTGTGCTGCTGTCCCCTCCTGTGCTGTCCCCTCCTGTGCTGCCCCTCCTGTGCTGTCCCCTCCTGTGCTGCCCCTCCTGTGCTGTCCCCTCCTGTGCTGCTGTCCCCTCCTGTGCTGTCCCCTCCTGTGCTGTCCCCTCCTGTGCTGCTGTCCCCTCCTGTGCTGTCCCCTCCTGTGCTGCTGTCCCCTCCTGTGCTGTCCCCTCCTGTGCTGTCCCCTCCTGTGCTGCTGTCCCCTCCTGTGCTGTCCCCTCCTGTGCTGTCCCTGCCTCTGCTGCTCCCCAGAGCTGCCCCGAGATGGTCAGGGAGCTGTGGCCCTTCTCACTCTTGCACATCCCAGCTCAGTTTTATCAGGTTTCTGATCGTGCTTTTATTCCCTGGACTTAGAGTAGGAGCTCAGTGTTTTTGAGAAAGGGAGCTCACAGGCAAGTACTGGTTTCTGCAAGTCTCCCAAACTGGATTTTGCTGGGGACTGCCTGAAACTGCAGAAACAGGATTCAAAGTTTTCATTTTAAAATATGTTTGGCAAATCTGCTTGATTCTGCAACAGAGCATTCAGGATAGTCGATGTCACTCCCCAAGCTTGTTGGTGGTGTTTGTTTGTGAAAATGTTGAAATCACGACCTGGCTTCTTGGGATTAACTAGGGAAGAAGAAATGCCTTTTTTTGTCATTTTTTCTTCCCCCCACCCCTTCCTCCTGGACAATAAATGTTTCCCCCACAAACCTTTTGAGCTCTCATGATTTCCAGTTGCTCTTTACCTTGGGTATTTTAGTTACTTCTTAGTGTCTAGCTTTGGTTCATTGTTTTCAGTTTCCATACAGACTGAGTTTCTCCTTTCTGACAGTGTAGTTGTGCTGCTGCATTGTTGCATGCAAAGTGTTCTGAAACCTTTGCATAGGAGGTACAGCTCAGTGGAAAGTCCTTCTGTTACACATGAGAAATTAATTTGCAATTAATTAAGTTGTTGGATGAATTCCTCCTTTGTTCTGTCTGAAAATGGCCTGTGAGCAGATTGCTAAATTCTCAAAAAACTCATTGCAACAAATTGTGAGTTTCTTCCCTAAATAATTCCTGGTCTGACCAGAACAAACAGTTCACAGTGTGCAGGTGGAATTCATAATTTCTTAGTTCCTTGAGTGGCTGATACAGGGACCAAAGTTCCCCAGGCAGCGTGAACCACAGGTAGCATGAGATAGGACTCAAAACTTGCTTTTAATCTGTGCTTTAATACTGAGATGTTGGGTTGTGACTTGAGTTTTCATTATCTTGTGGGACTGAGCCCAAAGTGTGGTTTAAAACCTGCCTTCAGGTGGGTACTGCAGAGGGCAGGAGGCTGCCTGCTACGAGGGTCCCTGTACTGGGATTTTGGGAGGATGGGATTAGTCCCTGGTGACAGATAACTTTAGAATATTCCCATATATTACCAGTGGAAAGAAAAAAAAATATGGATAGTTCTGTGATGGAGGAGGGGAAAAGAGCGAATGGGAAGTGCTGTGAGGTACGAGGCAGCCTCGGGGCAGGAGCTGGACAGACAGACAGCCAGGACAGACAGACAGCCAGGACAGACAGCCAGGACAGACAGACAGCCAGGACAGACAGACAGGACAGACAGACAGCAGAGACAGACAGGACAGACAGACAGCCAGGACAGACAGACAGCCGGGACAGACAGACAGGACAGACAGACAGACAGCCAGGACAGACAGCCAGGACAGACTGGCCACGTAGCTCGTGTCTGGTAGTGCTGGTAGAAGCTGTGTGGCAGAGCACTCGAATGCCAAGGCATCACCCAGCCTGCCCAGCTTGTAAATATTAGAGGAGCTGAAAAAATGAATGGGAGCATAACAGCAAATGTCACCAACCGTGCCAGCAGCCGAAAAGGGCTGGAATTAGTGGTGGGATGCTGGCAGCCCTTTCTGCCCCTGCTGCAGCCACAGCTGCTCCTTGCTCCTTGCAGGAGCTGTCAGATAGCTCCCTCTGCATTCCTTCACTCCTGGCATTTGGAAACACCACAGGATGTTAGAAAAGAGACTCCACTTTTTGCTTTATTGCATTGTGTTTCTTTCTGCCCGTGGAGGTTTTGTTGCCTAACTTGGTGTAAGAGCTGGTGGCACCATTTCCTCTGCTATACTCTAAATTCTGTTTTCACAGCACCACTCTTCTCCTTACAAAGAAAGCCTGTGCTGGTTCAGGATGGGCTGTTCACACAGAAGCCAGCACTGCTGATGGAGATGGAAGCACTGGCACTCACACTGCTGCTGCTTTGCTCCTCTCTGCTCCCTGTGCCCCCCATTAAAACCAGCTCGGTAGCATATGTCAGGGTTGTCACTTTGTCAAAACGCTGGCTGTCCTTCCAGATTAGTGCAGCTCCCAGACCAACTGCACTGGCATCAACAATTAGTTCATTCTGCCTCTGTTAATCAAAAGATGCTAAGACAATTGTGTGTTATCGTGGCTTCCAAAGGCGTGGGGACGTTCTTGTGTCCATCAGCCTGTTCCCATGGCTGATCCTCGCTGACTGATTTGTGCTACAGCTGTGTTATGGTGCTGAATCTGGAGTGAAACAGGAGCAACCATGAGCGAAACCCAGAAGATTTCCTGCTTCTCAGCTGTCCTTGGCTCCGTGGCAGCTTCTGTCCCTGCCGTCTGCGGTGTGGAGCGCTGAAATGACGGAATTGTCCCCGCTGCCCGGGGTGGGAGCGGCAGAGGCAGGGACAGCAGATGGCACTGTCCCACCTGCGGCCAGGGACAGCTCTGGAACGCGGCTCCGCGTTTGCGCTTGGCTTCTCTCCTGGGCAAATTTGCTGTGAATGACACGTGGACCTTCTGTCCCCTTAATCTGCCGTGCCAGAGCCCGTGGTGAGGCTGGGGGAAGGTGTCACTCGTGTGTGACAGCGGATCCCGCTGGAAGGGTCGGGTCCTGAAGCGTTCTGCCAGCTCTGCTCAGGCTCCGAGGCGGCCAAGGCAGCTCCAGAGACACCTCCAGAGACACCTCCAGAGACACCTCCAGAGAGGCCTCCCTCCGTGCCATGGAGAAGTGCCCCCATCCATGAGATGGAGAAGTGCCCCCATCCATGCCATGGAGAAGTGCCCCCATCCAGGTGATGGAGAAGTGTCCCCATCCATGCCATGGAAGTGCCCCCATCCAGGTGATGGAGGAGTGCCCCCATCCAGGTGATGGAGAAGTGCCCCCATCCGTGCCATGGAAGTGCCCCCATCCATGAGATGGAAG
>VZRV01004672.1:32361-47880 GCA_013398115.1 Falcunculus frontatus
CCCCATCCATGCCATGGAGAAGTGCCCCCATCCATGAGATGGAGAAGTGCCCCCATCCGTGCCATGGAAGTGTCCCCATCCATGCAATGGAAGTGCCCCCATCCATGCCATGAGATGGAGAAGTGTCCCCATCCATGCAATGGAAGTGCCCCCATCCATGCCATGAGATGGAGAAGTGTCCCCATCCATGCCATGGAAGTGCCCCCATCCGTGCCATGGAAGGGCCCCGACGGGCTGTGAGAGGGCAGGGCTGGAGTCTCGGCTCTGGTTTCTGGGCAGGTCTCTGGGTGTTTCTGAGGGGCAGGGGGCTGGCACAGAGGCCGTGTGCTGTGGAGAGCAGCAGGAGCTGTGCTCTGGGCTGCAGGAGCTCTCCAGTGCTTCCAAACGGAGATGTGGCTTCAGAGAGCAGCCAGTTCTGCACTGCTGATGAGATAGCCTCGTTTCCTAAGGGGTGATTCCTAGAAAACTATCTAGCATTGCTGTAAAATGAGGATTTGTGGTTTAATAGTTATCATGGGAGCGGCTCCAGGGATCCCTCTGCTGCACAGTCACCATCCTGCACAGGCTCTGTTCTCCACACAGGGCTTTTCTTCCAGCTTCTGGAGCACACACGGAGTTTGACACCACGTTCATCTGTCCATGTACAGGGATATTGCCAGTGACATTCAGTACTTTGGGGATTTTTGGCTGCTGACTCTCAATGACATTAGGAGCAATCTCCATAGCCAGTGTGAGATCCCGCTCTGTGCTGAGGAATATAAAAAAGATGATTGCATTTAATATATTGGAGTACATGAGACACAGCAGCAGTTTGTGTGATTCATTGGGTAGACAAAAATGCACCATGGCATGTTCTGTAAATATAAGAACAAACACATCATGCTACATCCCACTGTAAATTTCCTTTACTGCTAAAGTGTCTAAATTAATGAATGCAGGAATAATGGATTATTTCAAACAATAGGTTCTATCACAAGCTACTTGGTCATTAACACGGGATCACACTCGATTGTCCTGCCAAGGACTTCAGATGATGGTGACACGAACAAAGCAGCACATCCCTTAGGGTATGGCCTGGTGCCCTAGAGTGTGCCAGAGGTGGTTGGTACTGGGGAGACTGGAGAAAGGGGCTGCCCTGGTTTCTGTGCTGTATGTAGGCTGCCCTCTCCCAAGTTCTTCTGCATCTTTCAGAAAAGATTAACTTGCATCTCCCACTGGGTACTACCCCTCCACCTCGCTTTCCTAATGTGTATCAGACACAAGACAGCTGATTCCTATGTTGTAGTGTCTGAATCCCTCTCATATTGGATTTTTAAGTGCTTCTGATCTCTTTTAATCTGGAGTTTGGGAACAGGGAGAATTGCTCTCAGTTTCTTTGGACGGATTCCCAAAACGAAGAAACAAATAGGTAAATACATAAATTTTTAAAAAGAGCATTAATTTTTACTTGTGGTGAGGCTGGCAGAAGCTGGCTGATGGGAGGCAGTGTGGCATGTCTGTTGTCACATCTCACACGGAGTTTGATGTAGCCAGCTGGCAAATACCAGCGACTCTCCTGAGTTCATAGCTCACCCCGTTTGTGTTGACATTTCTGGCAAGGAAAGGTAAAGAGTTATCCCAGCTGCAATAACCTCTGAGCTCTCCCTCTGCATTTCTCTTAATTTGACTGAAATGAAAGCCTCTCTGAGCAGGAGTGAATCAAGTGCCAGCATTGTGGTGACTGCTGGGGACCTGCAGGAGGGGAGGGGGATGCTGTGGGAGATGGCACCAGTGCTGATCCAATCCCAGACCCAAAACTGCACACCAGCAGCCTCACAGCTCTCACCTTCCTCTCCTCCCTCCTAAAACCCGACTTTACTGGAACCTGGCTCCCTCCAAGCACAGCACAGAGCTGGTGTGAGGTGCTGCAGCCCCCCAGGAGCAGCGGGCTGAGCCCTGCCCTGCTGCTGGAGAGGGAGATGCACACACACTGCTGTGCTGGGCTGCACCAGTGCCAGAGGTACTGAGGGACAGACACCTGTGAGCAGCTGAGGGACCATGCAGGGAGCTGTGCTCAGCCACTGCTGGACAAACGCCTTGTGGAGACTTCCTTCTCTCTGATAAGCAAACAAAAATACTTTCTCACCCTTAAATGTGACAGTTCGCCTTCACAGAGAGGAGAGGAAATTAAAAAATTAAAGAAAGCCCAGATGATTTGACTCCCGTGCCAGCAGCCTATGTTCCCTTAGGCTTTGCTCCAGTGCTTGCTTTGTCTGTACTGTTAATAACACTGTGTTTCCCTGGAAGCTGGCTGATTTTTAATTCTTGCGTCTTTTTAAAAATTTGACCCTTAGCATTTGAGCTTTCATAGTTGCTGTTAATCTGTTCAACAAGGAAAAATAGCAGAAAAGGCAAAAATCATAATCTGGTCTGTCTTCAGTCTTTGACCACTGTTTTCTCTTTAAGACATATTCCCCACAGTTGGGAGTGCTAACCCCTGGCTGGAGGACTGCTGGGAGCACGTGGCTCCTCCTGCCTGCATCCACAGCAGCCTTGTGCAGGGGCACACAGGCTGCCTCTTGTTTCTCATCAGTCCCTCACGTCCTGCCCTTCCCACTGCCTTTTTGACCTGGTGCTTGTATTCAGTAGCCACAGCCATGGCCCAGCTTCCCGCACCCGAGAGGCCACAGTGTCACACGTTCCCTGGAGCTGTGCCTGGGTGCAGCTTTCTTATTCAAAACCTCAGGTGCAAGGTGATATTCCTGTGATCAAAGCTGGCCCTGAACTACCTTGTACTTTGTTATATGCTTTACAACGTCAGAGTTTAAAGCTCCGGATATCTGAGTGATGGGAAGCTGTTTTTTCAACCCTTTTCAAGTCATTTCACTCTGTCATTGTGCTTTTCCCGAGCTGGATCCAGACCAGTCCCTGTCCACTGAGTGTCCTCTTCAGAAACACCTCATATGGTACAAAGTGAACAAATGTTGAGGAGAAAGCTGGAGGCCAGGAAATAATTCCTTTCCTCTCATTTTAGCCAGGTATAAGATGAAAGAATCTTTCCAGCACCTGATGCTTGAATAATTCTCCTTTTTAATGCCTGAAAGCTCTGCTCACCTCCTCTTTGCTGGCTGACTGAACTCACGCTGCCTGCGTCTCCTTCCAGGATGACAGCCAGGAAATTATTACAGTGCAATTTAAAGACTGTAAAATACAGGATGAGCAGATGGCAGGTCACGTCTCCTTCCCATGAGCAGCCCGTGGCACCGTGGCACTGCTTCAGCCCGTGCTGGGCTGCACTCCCTGAGCCCAGACGAGAAGCATCACCAGTGGAGATGATGTCTGCTAAGGCAACGTCCCAGCAGCACAGACCTTACGACTGTGGCAAAGAATTTGGGCATTGGCAAGAAGCTTTAGTGACAATGAGCTTTAAATACCTGCTGTTAAGATAATCACAATAATCTGTCTGCCAGCTTTTTCCTAATGCGCATTTTCTAATTCATTGTGGGAGGCAAAATCCTTTGACTGGTGGAATGAAGACGTGGCACTGTGACTATAATTTACATTGTTAAATAAGTGGAAGGAGCAGCTATCAAAAGATGAAATCCTACCTAAAGCAGGATAGCTGCCTTCACAGACTATTTTTTTTTTTTAAAGACAAGAAATTAGTGTTTTCATGGAAAGGAATTCCTGATGGGAGGAAGCCTCAGTTCTGTGAAAGGGATTAAAAAAGTGAATATCCCAGTTGCAGGATTTGCTGTGGTCCTGATCTTCTGGAGTCTGCCCTTGGAGTAGGGTATCTTACCCTCTGCTCCTCATTTACTGCTCTGTGGGCTGCTGAGCTGCACTGGAACAAGAGGCTGAAATAGCTCATTATGGCCATTCCTGCCATCCCAAAGAGGATGCTTCTGGGAAAATTAATTTCTCTTCTATCTAACTGGGAAACTCAAAGCTCTGCCGTGCATTGGCCCTTGGTGCAGCAGCCAGGTTGATCCCCATTATCCTTTCAGCATTAATTACAAAACACCTCTGCTCCTGTGAGCAGCACTTTGCCAAAGGAGCCCGTGTGTTTCCTGTGAGCCCTCAGCACAGCTGGGTGTATTTGATTCGTGGGGACACTCCACAGAGTCAGAGTCATCCTTCCTTTTCCACTCGTGGTGCTAGAACAAGAGACAGATCTGGGATCCACAGAGAACGGAGCAGAATGGAGTTAGAAGTTTGATAGGAAAGTATCTTCTCAAAAACAATTGCTGAAAACACTGGGTCTAAATGAAGCACTGAGCCCCAGCAGCAGGGCCAGGAGGTCAGTAATGTGTGCTGAGAGAAGCACAGCCTTCCAGAATTCATCCCTTACACAGCTCATTTCCAATTAATGAAGGTGATGGTTTTTCTGCCTTCCACACTCAAAGCCCCCTCTGTTTTCCTCCCCCCTGAGGTCAGTGAGGGTGGCAGGGAGCAGGGAACACCTTGGCACCCTCCTGCCCAGGTGGCACCTCGGATCTTTGTTCCACCAGCAGTGCCTGACTTGCACGAGACCTTCGGCTGCAGATTTGGGTAGTGCCTGAAAAACCCCTTTTCTTTGCGTCCCTTCAGGTGAAATGTGCTGTAGCCTCACCCCGTTCTCTGGTGAGCAAATCCGTGCCCTGCAAAGGCTGTGTCTGACACTCCCGTGGGCAAAACCCTGGGACAGGCAGATGTTTGTGGAGCTGGGATTTGCAGCTCCCTGGTCACCTCTGGAAATGGCTCTTTGAAGGACGTTTTCAAGGCATGTTTGCAGAGGCTTGCATTGCTGCTACTCTGTTCATGCTGAGGAATAAATTGGATTTGACTATCTGCAGCTGCTTTTGGCACCTTTCACTAGTGCAGAAATTCCCGTTGTGATCTGTGAAAAAATAACCACCAAAAATCCTTAATTTTATAAGAGGCATTCCTGGGAAAAATATCACTTTTCACATAGGCTGGCTAAACGTAGCCAATTGTGCTGTTTATTCAACGGGGAGCATTATAGTTTGCATTCTGCGTTTCTAAGAATTGAATTTGCTAAATGGAGCACTTCCCACTGTCAGAGCCTGAGTTGGGCTGTGCTCTTCTTTTCCCTTTTCCTTGCAGCTGGAAACCATTTTCACTCGTATCACAGAGCTTCTTAGCCCTGTTGAATGTGGCTTAGTGTTTCTCGAGGGACAGAGGCAGGATTACTAACAGCTTTCCAACCCACTTAAGTCTCTCCCTTCATAACACAAACTCCCAGCAAAACAGACTCGAGCAGGGTCTTTGTCCTGGATGACTTTTGCTGAATAAGTTAGCAATGCTCTAGTTAGCAAAACCTCTTTTCCCCTGTGGATGGGCTCAGACTCACTGCAACACTGCAGCAGGGCTGGGACAGAGGTGATGTGAGCAATGCTGAGAGAAAAGCTGTGGCACGTTTAAACCTTGGGGCAGCCAATAGCCAAGGTGTGGCCTCAGATCGATGGGGAGATAAAGAAATGTTCTGATCTGAACCAGAAAAATCTGTCATTTTCTCACAGAGAATCTGAAACAGATCCCTCTTTTTCTCTCTTTCACAGATGAACAGACAGAAGAAGCTGTCCACCTTCAGAGTATGAGCTGACTTTGCCTTTCAAGAAGAACATTTGTTTCTTCTACATTAAATTTATTAATAAGTGTGTTTTTCACGGTGATCTTAGCTCCTAAAAATGTGTATCCTAGGGTTTGTTAGATTTTCCTAAAGACTTCTGTGGAAGTTGTATGCTGTAGGATCATGCAGAAAGGAGCAGATTTACGTGAAAGCTTATTGCAAATTCTTCCAGATTAGACCCTTTTTTAAAAAAAAAAAAAGTACAAGCTTTTCCTTACTCCCATCCTATGGTGAAATGGATCTTTGGATGACAGATACTGGACTCTGACAGACATCTCATCCTGTATTGAGGCTAGTGACAGTCTGAAAGAAATTGCTCATCTGAGTCAACAGCCAGCTGCTCTGACTGTGTTTGTCTCGGGTGCTAATTTCATTTCTTTGCTCAGTTTTCCTGGAATCTGGGCACGCACACTGACCTGATAAATAACTGCAGCCAGCAATAAAGATAAAGGAAAGTTCTACACTTCAGAGGTCAAGCTAGCCTCCAAATCATATTTGCCCTAATGGAGAACAAATTCAACACTACCAAAAGTCAAATGAATGTTTAGTCACCTGAGAAAATACCATTATAAGCTGAAATGAGCTCTCATTATTTTTTCCATTTTATTTCTTTAATTTCTCCTTGGCTTCTGCTACAAAACTAAAAATAAGGGCATTAGTCACAGGGTACTTCAGAGGCACCCTCAAGGCAGAGGCAAGGTTCTAAGGTAAATCACAGCTGGTGACTCTTAAAATGGATGAAATGGCTTGCATTAGGCCTTCAGGATGCATATTTTCATTTACTTGATTTATTCCTTTTGTTTAAGCTGCGATGTGAAGTGGCACAGGCACGATGGAGCCAGGCTGATGAGGAACTTTACAGTGAGCTGTCAGGGCAGAAAATCCCATTGCCAAGAGATCCTTCCCTCAGGGCTGTTTGTGAGGATGGTGCAGCAGAAAGCTGAGAGAATGATTTAAAAGGGGAAAAAAAAGAACAGAAGATGAGGAAATAGGCAGGTAAATTACCTGACATGCTGCTGGCACCAAGGCACTTGACCACCCTGGTGCAAACAGCTGCAGAGCTGGGCAGAATCAGACCCAGGTGATCCCTTTCTGGAGGTGAGGAGGATGGCTCAGCCCTCATCCTGCCCTTCACAGCAGCTGATTTGTCTCCAGAGGCTTCCCCATCCCACCTGAGCCGGCCCCTTCCTTCTCTGCCCGTCCTGGGAGGTGCTGGTGACCTCTTTCCCAGCAATATCCAAAAGCCTCCCTCTGCCTTCTTACATCCCTTGAGTGTGTGAATGAGAAGGCTGGGAGCTCTCTGCTGCAGTACTTCTGGCAGCCAAGCCTGTGTTTTGGAGCCCAAAAGGTAATTAGTAAATATCTTTTTTCTGTCGTTGCTGATGCCATCAGGTTGCATTCCACGTCAGGGTATCACCAGCATCCTCTGAAGGACCTCCTGGGTGAGGCATCTTGACAACAATAAGCCCTTTTATTGGTAGATATGCTTCCTTCTGGAGAAATAAAGGAGGCAGCAGGGCTGAACAGTGCTTTAATGGCATGTCCAAGACTTCTTCTTGTATTTTGTACCTTGGAAATTCCTTACACCACATTTATTTTGCAAAACATTGCAGGAGAGTAAGGAGTTACTGTGGCAGTAGATATCAGCAGGGACTGGGGGAAAGCAGAGAACCTTTTATGTGTCCCATTCTGCCCCTGTGAAATCTCAGCACCCTCTTACCTCACTTTGAGATATGTTTTCTTGCTTATGTGGGCATATGAATCTCAATTGGCCATAGGAACTTTTCTACACGGTTTAAGAGCAGTTGTGGGGTTCCTCAAGGCAGCTGCAGACCTCAGGTCTGCACACAAAGGATGGAATATTTTGTGTTCTCTGGGTGTCAGTTATCTATTGTGGAAATATCTTTGTAATGGAACTTCATCTGGTTTGTTTGTGGTGGCAGAAGTGGTTCTGGGTGATTGACTCGTGTGTTAATGTGGGACATGAGAAGTGTGGACACATCAGCAGTGCTTGGTTTCTGTGCTGCAAAACACATGCACACCATAATAGAGCTGTCAGTGAGTTGTAATGAAGCTGACTTTACTTAAACTCATCTTTTTCACCTATGCAAGACAGTCTGTGGGTTTTATAGCAAATCACATTGGATCAGCTAAGTGAGGGCTGTCCTACTGTGTTTTGTGGCTTTTGTTTATTCATTTGTGCTGCCTTTGTAATGGGAATTCATTTGGTAGGACTTTCCTGCAAATTGCAAATGCGAAATCCTCAAAATAAATCCCCAAACAACAGGAGATGTGCTCCTATTTCCACAAAATCAAAATATATTCAGAAGACAAAAATTTATTTTAGTTAAAATTACTTTCTCTTCAGGAAGAGAAATCCAGATGATATCATAGTTTGTTTCAGTACTAACAGATATTGATTTATCAGACACCTTAGTTTTTGGCCAGCTGTATACAGAGGTCAGCAAGAATTGTGGTTGTTTCCTCTTTCCCTCATGAAGGGGTCAAAGACAGCTCCATGAAAGAATGTGACTTCCTAACAAAGTGTATCCTAAGGGACAAAAGGACAAATTCTTTTCTGTACAGGCAGGTTTGGTGATTTTCACTTGTAATGGTGTGTTTATTTCAGGGCTAAACCTGGCTGAGTGTTTATGAGTGCACACAATATCACAGATGTAAATGCAGTGTATTTTGTTTGGCTGGGGGAGGAGGAGTATAAAAAACCCATAAAAACAGCCCAGTGGGTGACTCTGGGAGTTATTGTGCTGTCCTGGGCACCTCTCCATGTATCAGTGGAAGGAATAGTGCTAAAAATCTGCTTCTCAGGTTTTAATAAGAAGGTCTGTGAAGATTGCATTTTGGCTTATAGCACAATATTTCATTTTCCTCAGTTCTTTAGGATCTTTTCTAATAATGCATCTGTGTGTACATTTTGTGGTTGCAAACATATTTTAGGTCACTCAGTCAAGTGATATTAAAAAGAAAAGTGCTAAAAACAAATTCAAAATGCTGCTGGTAGATGGGTGCAATAGCTCATCTGGTAAACAAGCTGTTACTGAAAAAATGTCACTGGTACCGTGGATGACAATTATGGCAATTGAAAATGTTAGTTCAGCTCCGTGTCAGCAGTGCCATCAGGAGGCAGATGGCTTCGAGGTAATCCCAGTCTGACTGGCCATGTCTGTTCCAACAGCAAAGATAAAGTTGTTTTTCCTGTCCCTGTGTTTAGCATAGCCCACACCAATCCAAGAGCCTGTTGAGAACTGGTGATAAACCTCAAAAACTCAACCATCCAAAGCAGATCCTTGGTTCTCACCCAGCACTCTTGAGCTCAGAATTTTCTTGACCTGAGGATGGAGCTGCTTTAAGAGCTGGGCTTTGACTCCAGCCACGCAGCAGAACCAGATTTCCTGGAAGCTGGAGGCAAGAGAAATTCTTAAGTGGTGCTGATTTTAATTTTCTTCCCCATATTCCAATCCTGGCTGATCAAGTATTCACAGCACCAGTGTGGTGCTTCCTGAAAAATATTTGCAATGTTGGGAAAATATTCTCTCGATACCTGAACTGAGCAGCAGCACCTGTGGCAGCACCCCCATTCAGGTGGGAATGGTGCATTTTCTTCCAGCAGGCAGCAGGATGGGCAACCCAGCAAGTGCAAACTGCATCCCTGAGCGTTTCTGTCACTCTCTCTGCTGGGGCAAATTGTGACTTCAGTGTTTTGAGCTGAAAGCTCGGAGCTGGACATTGCTGCTTTAACTCAGGGTGTGCAGAATTGAGTAGAAAACGTCATTACTTTTATGTTAAGTGAGTGGAAAAGTGCAAATAACAGAATATGCAGCACTTTTTTAACTCTCTTGAGGACAAAATAGATCTGTATGAGCTCTGCTGTAACTCAATCGCTGCTGAGGCCAACTTTCATGAAAAAATAGCTCACAGAAATTATCTGTTGTTTTTGAAACTTCTCTAAAGGATTTAACTGCCCAAAGTTTTTGTGCTGACACATTCACTATAAACAGTTCCATGGAAGGGTGGCTCAGAGTAAAATCTGTTGGTGGGTAGAATTATGGAGTTAATATGATCAACACCATTAATTGTACCTGTTATTTACTTAGTGTTTTACAGGGTCAAATCATCATCCTAACTGATTTATGCAACAGTTAAGATCTTTTATACTTTCTAACCTTGAAGCAGGACACTAAAAGCATACACCTTTGTCGCCCTGAGTTTTGCAGTTCTTCGATGTTTTCATTTCTGTATAAGAGTTTCTCACCAAATGTCCCACTTGGACACAAAAGAACACACAGACACCTGTTCGGGGAGAGAAGCAGAAAAGGAAGAGGCCGAGAAGACCTCGGACTTTATTCTATATCTTCTTAATAATCACCTTGGATTGGAGGGGGAGGTTTACACCCCTCAACCACACTGGTCAAAGGAAAGTCCATCAAACATCTCCGCCCAGGAGAAAAGAATGCAAACAACAGAACAAAGTTACAAAAACATAACGATGTGTACAGAACAGTGGGTGAGAAACTCTTCTACAGAAATGAAAACATCGAAGAACTGCAAAACTCAGGGCAGCACACCTCATGTTACCCAGAAAGTCAGAGAGAGTGAGGTTGGTCCCACAGTCACCAGAGGCACCTGGGGCTTGTTTCTCCTCCATTTTACTGTTCATGGACACCTCTAGGGCCAAAGTTTAATTTAGGCAATTTTTCAAGAAAAGACAAACTCTTTCTGCAGGTCTGATGAAACAGAGTGTGTATAAAGAACAACCAAAAATTACTTTAGGGTTAATCAGAAATGTTCAATTCAGCTTGGAGAATTGACACCCAATAGCCACTGACACACAGAGGTAAACTCAGAGCAGCAAACAGCCACCAACAGTTTAGGTTCTCTTTATATCCCCCTTGGGTGCTGTCTGCCTTCTTGAACATCTTAAGCAGCTGTGAGTAATGAACAGACTTGCAAAAATTAATATGTTTTTTGGATGGACAGTTAATGAGCTGAAGAAGGGCTAAACTTGTTGAATATGTAATTTATTTAATGAACAGTTTGACTCAAAAGTGTGGCGCCGCTGTCGTAGCTTGTAGCTGGATCTAAGGGCCTTTTTATATTTTACTCTGGTGTAAACTGCCTGCTGTATATTTTAGTGGTGCAGCAGATTTCTGGCCTTTTCAGCAGGATGGGAACAGTTAGGGAATGACAGCAAGCAGAGTGGAAACAGCAGGGTTAAGTTCTAGAGCAGCACCACTGCAGCCAAGATACAGCAAGAATAAAAAGGGGCTTGGACTTGTAACTGCAGTGGCAAAAGCATCCTCAAGGCTGGTGGAAGGGAGCTCATGTGCCATCCTTCAGGCTGAAAATTAAACTTTATCAGTGGCTCAGGTGAAGTGTTCTTGGAACAAGAACACGAGCTCCTGTGTCCTGCTGCAGCCTGGATGGACCTGGAGCTGTCTGGTGTCCTGGGGCAGGACCTGTGCAGCCCGAGGCTTGGTGTGTTTTTGGCAGCTCTTGTGCACCCTGTATCCTTGTGAGCACCTGCAGCACAGCCATGGACAGCAGAGTGTGATGGAGAGGCAGCTTCCCTGCTCTCGTGACAGGTTGTTAATAATTGGCTTTTCCAGGGTGGCTGGGACTGGTCAAGGAGGTGAATTGGGCTTGGCTGGTCAATCTGATGCAGTAATTAATTCCTGTGCAGTTTTCAGCCTTCCCGTGCTTAAAGCCTGATGTTTTGGGAGAAGAATTTGGATTTCTGTCGATTTGCTGATGCCTGCAGTGGTGTTTCAAAGGAAATGGCAAACCAAAACTGGCACAAACAAAGCAGAGAGGGCAAATCCACAAAGGAGCTGTGTGAGAGAGGGCCAAGGGAGCCCCCTCCTCTCATCTGCAGCGTGTGTGAGGGGGTACAGCGCTGCTGTCCCACAGCCAGGGGAATACTCACTCCAGGCTAGGAAACAGGACTAATGGGTGATTGTTCTGTTGATTAAAAACACGTAGCATTTGTGGACTGTTGAGAGAAGCAGGTGCCAAGAAGAAAATGTGCTAAGGGGCTTTTAGCCCTGAGTGGAGGGGCAGCCTTTGGAACTGGGAAAGGATATGTTAAAGAGGAGAAAACAGATCGATGAGGGGCTCTTGGAGAGGAATGTTTGGTGCTGGTTAAATGGTCAACCTGCAGGGAGCTAGAGAGGGAAAAGCTGTGTGCAGAACGATGAGGACAGCTGTTACAAGAAAAGGGATTTAGCTGTTAAAAGCAGGACCATACCCAAATCACAATTTTTTCATATTAAAAAAAAAAAGGAAAGAAAACCCAGAGTGAATAAAGTATCAATTTTCCTACATTTTAAATGAGAACTAAAAAAGAACTCAGTAATGGCATTGGTTGCCATGGTGTTTAGAGGTGCAGCTCCACAGACACTTCAAATAACAGGAGATGCTTTTATCTGCCTATGTGGCTGAGTTAATTTTCATCTGCTGGAATTATTCATTTAGTTTGCTTTAATTATTCTATATTGGCAATATCATAAAAGGGCCTGATCCTGCCATCTTAATACAGACAGAACTCTTTCTGACTCCGGAAGGAAGAAAGAAGGATTAGATGCAAGCTGAACTACTCAGGAGATGCAAATGGGAGTGCAGTGGCTCTGGGCTTGCAGAGGTGCCCCAGAGCTCTGTTTATACAGCAGTTAGGGCAGACCTGGGCAGGGAAACATTCTGCAGGCTCTGGGGTGTGAAGGTGCATGGAAAATCCACAGCAGAGGTGCCGAGTCCCGTTAGCCACGGGCACTGATCCTCTCCCAGCTCCGTTCTGGGGACTGTTGAGGTTGGAAGATTCTCTCTCGTGTCCTACCAGGTTTTGGCCCTGTTTTGTTAAAGCAGTGATGTCCCCAGCTGGGCCAGGGGACAGCCTGGTGAAGCTCACAAACCCTGTCCCTTGCTTTATTCACCTCCAGCCCTGTCCCAAGCAGCCTTTTGAGCTCACTCATTTTGCATATCTTCTGTGGCACCAGCAATGGTTATTGGCCAAATCAAAAGGCTCCTAATTAGATTGCCAAACCCCTGAATTGCTGTTAGATTGCCAAATCCCCTGAACTTTGGTTTGAGTTTTTAAGTGCCAAGCACTTGACTTCTCCCTTGGCCTTCAGTGGTACCTCCTGGGAGGTTGCTGACAGCAGCAGCACTTGGGTGGAGGCTGAAATCCCTGCTCCTGCACCCCAGATTGCAGCAGCAGCATCCCTGTGCCCACAAAGAGCCTGCACCTTGTTTCAGATCTTGGCTGATGAACACAGTGCCTTCATCCTGTGCCTTGCTCCCTTTGTGTCTCAGCAGCTCAGCTCCCTCTGTGCCCTTGTCTTTCGGCTGAGAACAGCCATCAGTACTGGCACTGCATCTCTAAACACAAACACCTCCTTCCTGTGCTTGGCTTTACTTAAAACACAGGACTGACCTGAAAGAGGAAAAATTAGAAACTGATGATGTGAGACGATGCAGCCCTGTGTGACCATAATGTGGCTGTCGTTTGAAACAGGATATCAATAAATACATTTATAGTGTTTTCTCTCACAGTAATAGTTGTCACGTAATCTGCAGTGAAATGGCATTCAGAGTCTCAAGATCTTTTCCAGCACCCTGTCTGTGCTTTATTTTATTGATGTTTTCCCTTGTTCCCCTTAGAAGCATGAGTCAGGAACCCTCTGTTATTAAAAGCAGTCCCAGTTGCACACACCTTTCATTTCCTTCGGATTACATTAATTGCCTGACAGCTAAAAGTGATCTGGGTTTTTCAGTCTTCAGCTCTGGACCACAAGAAATATTTACCAGCTACAGCAGATTTATAAAGATGCCACTGAGATGCCTTGAGACTAACAATCAGAAAACACAGCAGCAAAACAACACTATTTTTCAAGGTTAAATGCTCAGAATGCTAAAAAAGGAATTGCACATAATAAAGCCAAACAAAGGCTTGGATTCAGCCCATGTTTTCCTCTACTCGTGTCACACAAAAAGAAAGGTGCCAGTGGTTTAAAAATGATTGCATAGCATCACACAACAATTAGAAATTTAATAAGGGAGCTTTAATTTTAATTAAGTTTTGGTTTTGCAGTTCAGATGTCTGGTAGTGTCAAACCCCTGCCTCTACTGCAGTCATTTCCTTGTCACTCCTGCCTGGCTCTGTGTTTTTGTGAGACTCTTTCAGCTGAGAATGGCTGCATGATGCTGTATAAACGTGAGGGATGGATTGACCAGGCTGGTGTTAGCAATCTGGAGCTCAAACCTGTCCTGCCTGACTTTGAACAAGTCATTTCATCCCCCTGCACCCCGTTTCCCAGGTGTAAAGTGCAGGTAATAGCACTCCTCACTCTCGGGAAGGTAACTGCTTTGGGAGGTGCTCAGGCACCATGGCAACAGCATCAGGAAGGGGTTTGGACAGAGGAAATACCCAGTAGATGTGTGCTGGGAAGGCAGTGATACCAAATTTGCAGGCTTAAATTCACCATCAACTTTGCAGCTTCGTTTCAGTGACAAAAATAAGAGGCCTGATTCTCATTCAGCCATGGCCACCACTTCTTGTTTATAAAAAGACCCCTCTTAAGGCCCTGCATCACTGGCAGAGATGCTGCTCTTGGGCCACGGATGCATTTGGGGATTTTTCCCTCCCTTGAAGCGGGGACTGGGGTTCCCACATACCCAATATGAAAATATTCCCTGCCTTGAAGAGACTTTGTGTTTGCAAGTGAAAAAAATTAAACTTTAACTTCAAGAAATAGATGTTTACTGACCTCAGTGTAATTTATAAGTCAAAATGCAATGCTCTGTGTACAAAAACAATAGAACTGAGCCATTTAAAATTGGTCTGCAAAGGCAGTAACAGCCATTCTTTAGTTATACCCAGTGAGAAGAGGTGATGTAAAGTATTATGAATTCTTGTCTGAGTGACCTTGTAGCAACTGTTTGTGTTTGCCAGTGTTTCAGATAAATGCTGCACACTTACATATTTATAGATTATTGTCATTTGAAGGGACAGGGCTTGCTCACAGGGGATGACACTTGAAGCAGCTTGCCTGATCCATCCTGCAGTTCTGAGAGCCAGGGACAAGTGAACCAATTCCCAAGGTCAGTGGGGATTTCAAGTAACAGAGGTGCCCACATCCTGGATGTACTGGTCTTAGTTCAGATGCCATCAGCATAGACTGGCAGCAGCAGGGAAAACTGGAGCTGGGAATCTTCTTCTTCCCATCAAAGCCTCACCCTGAGCCTAAGAGAGGCTCTCGTGGACTGCCAAGCAAGCCATCTTCCTGGGGATAGACAAACCTGCCCCAAAGGCAGCTTAAGCTTTCTCAGAGGTGAGGAACTTGCTGGACCCTTTGCTGGCCTCTGAAGCACATCTTTGCAGTGCCACGAGTCTGGGCTGTGCATGTCTGTGGCCACCACCTTAACCAGGAAAAAGAGAGGTGGGAAGTTCCACAGTGCTCTAATCTTCTGTCAGGAACAACTGAGACACTGCTGACAGGCACTGCTGCCTTTCCAAGCCTTCCTGGAGAGTTTAATTTCCCTCAGGGGGTGGATCAGGTTTGGCCCGTTTGCTGGCAGTGTTTCTGTGAGGGGCTGTGCCTGCAGTGGGATGGAGCAGTGAGCTCAGCCCCGGTGCCCTGTGGCTCCTGGCACAGGTGTGCAGTGGGTAGGGGATGCAGGTGCTCCCAGAAGGGCAAAAGCTGGGCTGGGGCAGGGCTGTGAGCTATTGGCAGCTTGGCACAGAGGGTGCATGGTGCTCCCAGAAGGGCAAAAGCTGGGCTGGAGCAGGGCTGAGGGCTGTTGGCAGCTTGGCACAGAGGGTGCATGGTGCTCCCAGAAGGGCAAAAGCTGGGCTGGAGCAGGGCTTTGGGCAGTTTGCAGCCTGGCACAGAGGGTGC
>VZRV01004672.1:48132-81899 GCA_013398115.1 Falcunculus frontatus
TGCTCCCAGAAGGGCAAAAGCTGGGCTGGGGCAGGGCTGTGAGCTGTTGGCAGCTTGGCACAGAGGGTGCATGGTGCTCCCAGAAGGGCAAAAGCTGGGCTGGAGCAGGGCTGAGGGCTGTTTGCAGCTTGGCACAGAGGGTGCATGGTGCAGGGTCAGCCCTCACCCATCCCAAGGACAGAGCAGTTTACAGGGAGCTCTGCACCCTGGTTAATGTCTGTGCCATCTGCCTCCGTGTGTGAGTGAGGATGAGGTATAGATCCCAACTATTTTAAGGAAATACATCAGTACTATGAGTTAGAAATACCTACAGGGGCTTGAAAATTCGGTTTAAACTCTCGTATAAATTTGCAGATCTTATTAATTTTGTGTGGGTATATTGTGTTGTGACTCCAGGTTTATTCTTCTGTAATGAATATGGAAAGCAGATTTTCCATTCTCAATGCACTAGAACATCACACCTGTTATTTTCCTGTTTTCCTCCCTCTGCCTTTCAAGTTGGAATGAAGCCCTCTACCTTGGAAATGTGTCTCTGTGTGGGCCTTCGAAGCCAAAGGCTGGCTGCAACAATCCTGCTATATCCATTTTTTTAACCCCTAGAAAGAGCTAATCATGTGAATCATTGCTCATGTGAGCCTGCAGTACTGATTTTGTCATTGTTCTCACTCCCAACTTTCACTGCTTTTGATGATTCAACTCAAACTCTTACCACATGTTCACATTTAGGGAAAGGCTTTGGGGGACCTAAATTCTTACTTTAATCCTACCTTGAGCTAACGAAGTCCTCTGAACCTTTGGAACAGAGGAAGAGCCTGTGTGTGTGTGTGTGCATGTCTGTGCAGGCTGACCTGCTCGAGAGATTGTTCCTTCAGGCTTTGCCTCATCTGTTTACAGATTCAGTAAGGCCAGGGAAGGATTATACCCAGTGATCTTTGGCTCCAAATGTTTAAGTCATCTTTAAACCGGAGATGCCTCAGCAGTAGACAAGGGAATTGAGCCGTTGCTTTTGCAAATACACTTAATATTGTGTATTTACCACACAATTCATTGTTAGCACAAATTGCTTTCCAGATCAGGTCCTCAGGAAGAGTATTTGTGTTGAGGTCTGCTCACTGGGGACTTTCCTTCTGGTGTGTTTTGTTCACTTGTTAACCTAAAATCATCAGCTAAGTTGTTTAATCCCTGTGTGTTGGGGGAGGACAGGGAGGAAATGGGCTGTAAGTTTTGCACAGTTAATCAAAACTCCTCTGAGGCTTTGAAGAAGTCCCTAAATTCGAGGTATCTTCCTCCTGCAGCCTGCACACGAGCAGCAGAATGGCCCAGGCAGTCAATTGTGTGCTCTTTTGTGCTCCCAGCAGCAGATGCCCCTGTGCTGTGCTGGGCAGGGAGGAGCAGGGGAATCCTTACAAGAGGGAGAGGGCAGGGACTGTCACCTGTGTGACAGCAGGGAGGGGAAGGAGCAGCAAAGAATTCCACACCCAAAACCCACCAGTTTTTTATTCAGAACATCTTCTCTGCTTTAAGAAAATTAGGGAAAGGTAGGAGATGAACTCACCTCCCTGTCTGAGAGGAACAGTGCCCCATGGAGAAGGGACTTAGTCTCCAGAGCAGCCCTGAGATGTATGGGCTGGTTCTGATCTTCCCATTAGGCTGAAGAAATCGTCCTTCCCATTCTGAAGCAACCCAAATGAGCATCTCGCTGAAAAAATTTGAAGCAAATAGCTCATAAAATCTAAAATAAATGAGATTACTGAATCAAATCATAGAATGCAAAATATTTGTGTAATTGTGTCATTCAAAGCTGTTGCAATATTAATGAATTTTATAATAGAATGATTAAACACGGGATTCATTTTCATTTTGCAAATGTGCTTAAGCCTTTAATCTAGCAGGGTGTTACAACTTAGGTAAATTTTGTTAAACCTTTCTGTGAAAGTATTTTATTTAAAAAACCACAACTACAAACTTCTTGCTGTTCAGAGCCCTCACCATCACTCGTTGTTTTCTTTAGTCTCCTTCTCATTGTTTTCTTTAGTCTCCTTCTCATTGTTTTCTTTATTCTGCTTCTTCCCACTGTTTGTGGCTCACCTGAAGATAAAGTGAGACAATGTGCACCTGCCACACTGAGCAGTGAGAAACCAAGGATACAGTGCAGCACAGCTGAAATCTGGTCACCCAAAACATCCTCTTATTCTAATCCTGACTTCTCTTTCCCTGCAGTCCGATACAGCCTCTTGTATAAAGAGTTTTTCTCTGAATAATCTTGCTGTTCACCAAGAGCTGTTTCAGGAGCAAGGTCCAACTTAATGGCAGGAAGCCTGGCAAAAGGCAGCTGCAGGAGGAACAGAAAAATCTTAACCCAATCTTCATTTATCTCAACCACTTTTTACTTAAATTTTGTTTATACATGCTGAAGAGCCAAGAATAAGCCAAGCAGTGGGGTTTTTTCCTATGAGTTTTTTTTTATCATCTCCTTTTCAATAGGTTAAAAAAATGATGCTCAAACACCCTTGTGCTTCTCTCAAACCCGAGGAAAGTTCCAGAACTTCATTCCAGACTGAGCAGAATTGATTACTCCTATCTTCTGTCTGGTAACTAATGGAGCCTTGCTTTCAGTTGCTCTACAGAGCTTTTGTGCTGCTGTAAATCACCGCTGCTGTCAGGATGGAAAGGTTTTGAGCTTTCACGCTCAGCAGCGCGGGGCTGCGGCTTCTCTCGGAGCTCTGTGTGCTCCATCCTGGCCAGGAGAGGCCCTGGGTGCAGCTCTGCTGGTGTTTTATGCCCTGTGAGGGGGTAAGGCTGAGGTTGTCCAGCCCTCTGAGTGCCCTTCCTATCGTTAGTGTTTGATTCTGCTCCTGGCCACAAAACTGGAGCAGCGTGTGGCAGCTCCTCTCCTGGTTACTGGAGAGCTGGGGGAAAGGAACAGATGTGTCAGGCCTAGAAATGTTTTTGCTGCCAGGGGAATTGATTATTTGAACAATTTACATTGGGTTGTGCTGGTTTCATTGTCACGTGATGTCCTTAAATCCAAAGTGGGTGCTTTTTCTGAAAATAAGGTCATCTTTGCTGAGATGGTGTCTGGTGAAGGATTTGCTGGGGGAAATGCTGCCATGTGCAGGGTGGGGAAATCAGTGACCATTCTAGTCCCTTTTAACACTAAAATGGATCTGAATGGGTGCTAGGAAGGTGGGTGAGCCTCTCCCAGCCCTGGGCTGCCCAGCAGTGAGCTGTGAGGGGTTTCAGTGACCGTGTGAGGTCTCTGTGCTCCTCACTCCCCACGCTCACACCCATCCTGCACTGCAGCACTGCTCCATCTCCTCTCCTCGGTGTCTTTATGCACCTAAAAACAAGGGATTGGCCGTCCTTTTTATGTACTATTCCTCCAAAAATATTGTGTATCGTAGAGATGAGTGGTACCATCCTGTTTGTCTTTGTAACACTGCAATCACTCCCCCATCTCAGAGAGGTGTGGGCACCTGTATCCAAGACAGGCTAAATCACAACCACCCAAATAATACTCTGAGTGCTTTGATGCAGGAGAATAAAAACCTTCCTGTAGCAGCTGTAATATTTGCTGGGAATGTTTTTGTCATGATGGAAATGTAGCCCATTGTTTTTAATGCCAGTAAGATGATGTGGTAGGATCCATTCTTTGCAGGCTGATGAAAGGAACTGTTGAAATGACTAAATTCATGACACAAATTGAGATATTAGTAGATCTGAGCTGTACATGGGCCTGCATCTCCCCTTTCACTCCTCACAGGAGCAGAGCAGAGGTAGCTGTCATTTTCTGTCATACACAACAGGTTTTTGTGTATCCATTTGTAAATATAAAATGGGATTTTGGTTCCTGGCTTCAAATTCTGAATGCACCAGCCCGGGCCTGAGGTTCCTTGAAAGACAGTGGGTTCTATAACCTTGCTATTGCCTGTTGTGAGGACAACATTAAAAACATTAATTCTGGGGGAAATGCAGGTAAAAGGAAACCTAACATCAGTCCAACCCAGATGTTTTATTCAGCTTGAAATGAATAGCTGATTTTATTTTCAAATGATCTAAGTCTTTTACTTTATGCTGCAAAAAAGAAAAGAACAAAATTTCTGTGGAATGTAATATCAGTAATGAAAATATCAACTAAGGCCAGCAGGCTTTCAGTGCTTCTCCTTCTTCCATTAAGTGCTTGCTGAATTCAATCCAAATTTACAAAGCACGAGTTTGCTATTCATTCAGTTTTCCTTTTGCCCAGCTTACAGCACTGAATTAAAGGTTGCAGCTCAGGAGGTGAGGAGGAGTCAGAGGCTGGCCCTGGGATGTGGGGACAGAAGGCAGGGTGAGCCTGGCCTCTGCAGAGGTCCCTGCTGTGCAGTGACAGCACCCTGTGCATGGGGCATGTGGTGCTGTGGGTGTCTGTGTTTCACAGAGCTCTGGCACTGCACATCAGGAGTGCCCAAGCTGCTTTCTGGGTGAGGTTTGACTGCACAGCGATGTTTGATTGCCCTGTCCCATCACTCTGGTAACAGCAAATTCTATTTCCTAACACTGATTTTCTGAAATAACTTTTTCTTTCCCTCCTCAAGCTCAGTTTTGCACTAGAAATTACACAAACTAGTAAATGAGTTGCAGGAGCAGATGGGGCTAATTGCACCTGTCTGACAGTGCAAATTTCAGCTCTCTGAGCCTTCGAAAGGCTGTGGATTCAAATCACAGTCTGCAAAACAAGTGATGGAAAGCCTCTCTGAAAGTCAGGTGTTTACTGGGTATGACTGAGCTCTTCCTGAAGCTGTTAAATCAGTGACAGGTGATGAGCACTGCTGGAAATGAGGCTGTGAGAATTTATGTCTTAGCTGTGAGAACTCTTCCAAAGAGGCCTCTGGAACCAGTAACCCACTCTCAGACACAGCCACCTCCTTCTCAGTGCACAAATGCTCAATTTAGGTGTTCTCCTTTCCACACACATTTTGCATCAAAGAAGTATTTGGACATTCCTGTCATTTTTTTGCACTTTTCCTCATTGTGTGTGCTCTTGGCATACAGCACCTCTTGGCAGTGGAGCACAGAAGCAGTGAGCCCCATCCTCCTTTCCTGGGGAAGGACAGAGTGTCAGCAGCTCGGTGGGTGAGCAGGGTTCTGGGGGAGACACGGGATTTCCAGGTGGTGACACACTGAAGGTGCTGCTGGAGTGACAGGGCACAGAGTGACTGAAACCTCTGCTGCCTCAGGAGAGAAAAATCAGCCTGTTTGCTGCAGAACTGCTCTGCTGGGCTGGGCCAGCTCTCTTCCCTTGGAAGTACCTTGATTTTATTGACAGCACAGTGAGACCTAGCATTAGAAACACTCAGCCTGCCTCTCAGCCAGCGTTTTCCAAGCAGTGGAAGCAAGCGTTGGTGCAAGCACCAAAATCTGTCTGTGGAAATCGTGACCCCATTTGAGATGATTTCATTTCGCAAAGCTGATGCTGTGCCCTTCTCCATGGTGGTACTAATTCCTCCTGAAATGCTGTCCCTCAGAGCTGTGCTGCCTCTGCTACAGCTGGGTTTGCTGTGAGCATTTGTGTGATTGTTCCCTCATCCCCAGGCCCTGGCCAAGAGGCTGTCTTTGTCATCCACACTCTCATTTGGCATGAAGATGTTTTCCTCTCCATCCCCTGATCGGATATTTACCACTGGCTCTGGCCACAGGAAGGCAGAATTAACGTTTCCTCTGGATGTTGCATCAGGGTATCACAGAGGAAGCTGAGAGTGAAAGGCTGGAAGGAGCCTCCAGAGGCTTTCTAGCTCCAGGTGCTGCTCTGAGGAAGGATCAAGGCAGCCCACACAGCTCCCATGGCATGGCACAGTTGAACTGCTCTCCACAGCTGCAGAGAGGGGATTTTTGCACATCCAGTGTATATCAATCCCCTACTACCTCAAGAAAATATTTTTCTTACTATCCAAAAAGAACCTTTTCTGCTAATAAAGCCCACTTTTTTTTCTTATCCTTTCTTCCTGCTTCCTCAGCCACTAGGGCAGAATATAACCTAGAATTCATCACCCTTTAATAATGATGTTTAATGTATAGAAAGACTATCAAGCTGTCCCATTGGCTTTCTCTTTTGTAGATCAGACAAAGTGAAGCCACTCATTAGTGCTGATTTTTCCAAATCTTTCCCCATTTTGGGCTTTCCCAAAAAGCTTAAATCTTGGAGGAGGATGAAAGGTGAATGAAACACCACTTCTCTTGGTCACTGGACCTCATTCATTTAAACTGAGACTTCTTTTTCTTTTCATTTTGGGACTGTTGAACCTATAAACATAAAATGGAAAATCTGGAAATCTGGCAAACTAAAATCTGTCTGAATTCATATGAGTTTTTTGACAAGCAAAGTTTGAGCAGCTCGTCTTCCCATGCTCCAGCTCTCTTTCAGACGCTGCAAGAAAGTTACTTAAGGCAAGAGTTATTTTCTTACTCAGCTGCTCCTTCCTCGGAGCCTCCAACTGCAGGCAGCGCTGTCTGTGAGCATGATGTCTCCTTCAGCCTCCCTCTTCATCCTCAGCTCTGTCCTGGGCATTGACTGCCAAAGGCACGTGTTTGTTTCTTCGCATAACCCATAGGTGCTCCTTTTGGAACGACAGTTTCAAAGCAAAGAGCCGCGCCCCAGCTCTGGGAAAGGGATGATTTGAACGTGGTGGGTACCATTTTTCATTCTTTGTGGTGGTATTTCTTGAGCATCCTCACGTGCAGTGCAATCCTGAGGGATTTGCCAGTGAGCTACAAACACTCTTTCTACTCAGTGAGTGCACTCTGGGGGTCCAATCCTTCTGAGTGACAGTGATGGACAGCCTGAGCTGCAATCCTCCCACTGCATCCCCTGGCTGGCTGGATGCACCACAGAGCACTCAGAGAATTCTTTGCTGTAGAGAGAAACAATTATAAAGCGTTTTTAGAACAGTGAATGGAAGGTTTTTCACAGCTGGCAGTTCTTATTTATGACAAGTAATAATTGCCTCGGCTGAAAAGAGACTCAGAAAATGAAAAAGAAGGTATTTTTAAAGGGAATTCAGTGCCCTTGGATTTGCAAGTTGGATTCTGCAGGTGCTGGGTGGTTTCAAGCTAAAGAATGCTGAGGGAGATGGACTGGGTCTGCAACAAGGCACTGCCTCCCAGGGCTGGTGCCAGACCTACAGAGAGGTGCAGCCTTCACCAGATGAGGACCGAAATAAGAGGATTTTTTGTGTTTGTGTTGAGCTTTTTTGTTGTTGTTGTTCTGGGGGTTGGGTCTCTCTGGGACATCGAGATATGAAAGAGCATTTGTTACACACTGGTGCATGGATCCCCAGGATGAAATAATCACAGAAACTCCTTCTGAAACAGAAAGAACTAGACACTAACATGATGCACTGGCTTCCAAGCCTGTGTTTTCTGGTAAAGAAACTTACGAGGTGTTTTTGCAGCTAACGGATACATCTCAGTCACTCACATGTAAATATATGTTGGAATTCAAAAGACCTGAGCTCCTGTGGCTTCACACAGATTTTTTTCCCAGCATCGCTCTTTTAAACTACAATTTTTCTTGAGAAATTATAAGACTTAAAATATATCTGTAGTGCTGTAAAATTATAAATATCGTGGCCTTTGAATTCGGACTCAGCAGAACAACTGTTTCTGTGTATTGTTTCTCAGTTGGATGGGTTCTGTGAGTACTGTTTAAAATATAACACATTTTTTAAGTGTCTTGGCAAATACTTTTATCAAAAAATTTCCCAGTGAATCACCTGACAGAACTTACAGCCAACAATGAGCAAAGAGGGAGATTGTTTTTCAGGGTGGAGGTTAACTTCCTCCAGTTCTTTTGTCGATCTTAGTGGGAAGAGAAGATTTACCAAGGCACGTTGTCCACAGCATCTCTGTAACTTGTAAAGGTCTTTTCCTTGCTGCTAAAGACCAATTCTTTTCATGCAGAGGATGTTACATAGCCTATTCTAAATGGAAATCATACTTTTGATATTTCTTTGCTGCCTGACAAGCACGGGTTCCACATAACCTTGGCTGAGAAGAAAGGTTCTCCAGCTCCTTGGCAGGGAAGACAGAAAAGAGCTGCCAGGAGAGTCCTGCAAATGTAGGAATGCTCAAGGAGTGCCCCTCCTCTGAGGATGAAGCCTGTGTTTCCAGGCGTCACCAATCTGATTTTCTTTCCAGTCTCTGCTGTGTCTCCTCCCGTGCCTGGGCACAAAGAAAAGGAAAAGATCAGAGTTTGTGGCCTTGGCTGTGGCATCTGGGTTGATAACATCTGAGAAGTGGCTGGCAAGATGTGAGCAGCCAGTGAGGCACTTGGCTGGTCTTTTATTTAGGCTGTGAATTATTCCCTGCAGATCCTGCATCCCATCGTGTCATATGACATTCTGGGCAGTGTTTCAAGACAAATGAATAAATAGAAACAGTAATAATTCTCTTGCACTTTTCTCTCAGCTGCAGGATTTTGGGAACCCCCAGTACACATTTCTTGTAGGTCTTCAGTTTTGAAAGTGCCTAGAATGGGGAGAAGACAAACAAGCAGTTGTCTCTAATGAAAACAGGACAGTTAAGGTTTCCATTAGATCTGGCACAGACAAAGCCCAAAGCACCCCAATTTCACATCAGTATTAACAAACCCATGACAGCAAGAAGCTTCCTGGAATCCAGGGCCCTTTGGGCTCTTTAGAAAGAGGTCAGCAGGACTTTCCACGTGCTGTAACTAACATGTTTTATGTGCTTCCCTGGGCTGAGGCCTCTCATCATTGTGTTCTGCTGACACCTTGGAGATTTTCTGGATCTCTGTGTTCCGTTGTACAGCTGACTATTTCTGAAAAAGCCATTTTATTGACAGTCTATAAGGGCTATTCTTGGAAGGGAAATAAGTAACATATTTGTGCACCCTGCTGTCTGCATGGCTGCAGTGGGGTCACACAGGGACACCTGGCTTTGGGTTCCAGTGCTATCAAGACATTTTCATCTGACATCTTGTGCAGGAGTCAAAGCAGGGCTGTGCCTGCTCACATCAGCTGAGGATTCAGCCATAGTGAGCATAAGAAATCACTTCAAATCTCATGCTGCTGCAGAAGCAGATTTAAAATGGTCAGGGATTGTGCTCTGTTGCTTTTTGTCTTAGGCTGCACAGGTCTGGGCACTGGAGTCTCAAACAAAATAAACTTTCCCACCAAGTCTCTTCCTAGAACTGGATTTTCAGAGGCAAGAGAATCCCAAAACAGACAAAACACCCTCATGGAGGCAAGGAAAGATAAATGTAAGAGCCCAAAGGGTTTGAAATATTAATATTTTTCTTTTGCCTTTTTCTTTCTGCGAGAGAAATTTCTGTTAGAAAGAGCCCATAAAACAATGGAAGGTTCTCCAGCGTACTAGTGTGTGATTTATTATGCCCAAGTGTGCTTTGTATCTCCCTAAATGCAGCCAGGCAATGGCTTCTGCTACTAGCTGTGAGCATGAAAAAGAGAATTCTGAGACAGATTTTGGAATCTGGAAAGCAAAATCTAACTCAGAAGGGGGTTCTGTGTTTTTGCTGAGAAAGCAGGCAGGAGGAAGCCTGGCATGGGGAGGTTGGGCACGGGTGGAGAGAGGGGAGAATTCCCTGGCAGCAGAGGTGCAGCTCCTGCCCCTCCAGAGGCGACTCAAATTAAACTTTGCTGCTCTCTGAGACCCGACCTGGGAGTGCAGGGCTGTGGCAAAAGGAAGATAACAACCAGCCGTGGTGGGAATTGCCTTGCCAGAGGAGAAACTGTGAAACAGTTTTAATTATACCTCAGGAACCAGATATTATGTGCAGATATTATGGGATGGGTTTACCTACTGCACGGGAGTTTTCCTATTTTGCTTAAGAAATACTGTTTTTCAGCATGGGCTGGTGTCTGGGAGTGGGGAAGGGAAGTCACTGAACATTGCAAAGAGCTTTTTACAACTTCACAGTTTCTGGATGGAGACCTGAGCCAATGGTTTGCTTGCACCCTTTATAAACACAACCTTTGGCACTCAGTCAGGTCTTGGCAGGAGACTTGCAGTTACTTATCACAAAAGTTTTCATGTAAGCGTGTCAAATTTAACTACACTTCTATTTTTTATTTTTATTTGGCCTTGATTTTGAATTCTCTCCAAGTAAGATTCTTTAACCTCTGGCTAACTAAGTCTCCTGGGTAATTATTTGATTACTTGTTAAATATAGTTTCTCATGTAGAACACCTACAGTTGGTTTATACATGATCTAAATATCTATCATGTTTCTTTTTTGATGTATTTTTTGCTAGGGCTTGTATCTGCCCCTATATGATTTTGTGTCCTCCTCAGAGCCAGTACCAATAACTCATCAAGAATCACAAAATCATCAATGCAGGCTGGCACTTGGCTCCCTTTGGTAAAAGGAGCATCTCCTTGGAAAGGTGATGCTGAGGTTGGTGCTCCTTTTTGCCTCCCAGTTTCTCCTGTTTCAAGGGGAAGAATCCCACACAGTGGATCTGGTCCTCATTCAGGGGCTCACTCCTGGTTTTTAGGGAGAATTTGAAGTGGTTGGAGGAAGGGTTTGTGTGTCCCCTGCCTTGTGCCTCTGTAATCCACCTGTAGCTGTTCCAAGGGAGAAAGTGTTGACAAATGCCAGTACTTTTTCAGAGCACATTGTAATATAAAACCCAAAATATATTTGCTGCTGTTTTCTGCTGCCCTGGGTATAGGTCTGCTCCTGGAATATGTATCAAGAGCAATCCCTCTGTTTACAGATTAAACATGAGCTATAGAGTACTTACTCCAACTGCCAGTTTCCTGGGAAAAAGGTTTGCAATGACCATTTATTATCTTGGCTGCAAAGAAAGCAAACTCTTAACCGCATATGAAATTAAGCAATTCTTTTCTAGCACTTGGAGTTGGGGTTTGGTGATAATAAGTGTGGGTTTGTGATTTAATAGGTCATTACCTACTTTGCCCATAATCACAAAGTAATAAATAACTATTGGCAAGATGGATAGTAGCTAGGTCTGAGAGGCATGAAAAAGATAAAGCAATAGGCACAAAAACATGCTTTATATTCATAGAAAATGGGTCCTAGCCAAGAGCTGCGATCGGAGCTGATAGGAGAGCAGATTTTTATTAGATGTCTGTGATTTGGGGAACGGCTGAACATCTACTTTCACAAGAGTTAGTTGTCTTTCTGGTTTATAAAATGTGGTTTGGACATGGTATGTGGGAGTATCCCTTTCTGAAGGGGTAATTCTGTATCTCCCAGACCCAGACCCATGGTTCCATGGCCCGAAACTTCCCTCTGAAGGACCACACCAGGTTTTTGGGCCCAATTCATCAAAAGCTCTCAATGCTTCTCTGTTCACTTGATGTCCCCTTCAACATCTGTTGCAGCTGCTTTGAGTTGTCCTGACTTCTGGGGCAAAAGGTGCAGCTCCTCAACCCTTCCTTTCTTGTGATGCCTTACTCAGTTCATGTCTAACAAGTTGTGGCATCATTTATAATTTTATATTTTCCCAGCCATTCTGGTTCTCTTCTGTGCAATGTAACAGCCATATTACTGCAGCACAGCAGATTACAGGAGTTTTGTCATACACTCATCACGTTTTGGGTTATCTCTAGATGTGCTGTGCAGAGCTCCAGGCTTGCTTTGGAGTGTGCAAGAAAGGACACGAGAAACCGAAATCCAAATGTGGCAACAAACTTCCCCAGGGCTGGGCAGGGAGGAAGATGTGGCCGTGGTGCTCATCACCAACTCCTGAACTCCCCATTTGTGTCTTCTCTGTCTCTGCTCTCCGCTTGGCTGCTGCCAGAAAATGAAGATGCAGGCGATGTGTAGATGCCTTATTTGTGGTCTAGTTTTGAAAATGTGGAAATACACTCGGGCAGTTCTGAGCCTGACATCGGGGTCAGCTGGTGGCTTGGCTCAAAATTTTTGGATTAATCAAGAGGAAGAACCCGTCCTTTTCCTCCTCAGAGAGGTTCAAAGAGAATATGGCTTTGCATATTTTGAGGAGGTGAGGAGATGGGGGGAGGAGTGAGGTGCCTGAAAAAGTGCCAATGGATGTTTGTTCACTCTGGAACAGGGAGGAACAAAAAGAAATCTTCCACATTTCTCCCCAGCCTCCCCCGTTTCCAATACGCTCGCTTTATATCAGTGCACTTTAAGAACAAAATGTGCTCAGGGAAAAGAGATTAAAATTGCAAAGCAGTTTCCTTTCCTATCAACAGAACTGACAGAAAAATGACAAAACGCTTGTGGGAATGATTAGAGAGAGTGAATGTTCTCATTCATGTCATGTCGTATATTGCTAATTTATATGTATTTGTTTTCGTACCAATCTGGCAACTTTCAGGAAAGAATCTGCCAGGAATCAATGGGAAAAATATGCCTGTATTCTTCTGGAAATTAATAATAAGTATTTGCTGTGTTTTATTTGGATTTTAATGACATCTCTAATGAGTGATGGATACCAGGAATGGAAACAGCCAGTAAGAAGAGGGAGGAGGCTCACAGCAGGACTCCCAAAGAGATTTGGGACCTCTTGGTGCTTCTGCTGTTGCCCTGCTGGGTGACCTTGATCAGTCAGTGCACCTCCTCCAGTGTTCCATTTTTTCCTGCAGGAAAATGAGGAGGTGAGACCTCCAAATGTCTTCCATGTGAGAGGAAGTCTTCGTGCTTTCCATACCTGTTAAATGTGCTCTTGGCTATTGACTTTTTGGGGTTCCTTACATTCTTTCCTCTCCTTCTTCCTTTCTTTTCTCCTATCTCTCAAGAAATGGTTAAATGAGGGATAGAGCAGTTAATAAGTGCAAAATTTCCATTATGTATAAACATTTCTTTCCTCGCTCATCTTTTGGCCACTCCAATTTTTAATGTGTCAGTAGTCTGCAAACGCAAGATTCTCACCTTATACTTTGACTTTTTCCTTTCATTTTTACTCCGTTATTTGGTAACATTTCCATCGATCACTGTAAATATCCTCTAATTTCTTCAGCTGTAATTTTGTTGCTTTTTCCATAACAAGTAGAGAGCTATTTAAAATTCCGGTGACTCTGATGATTTCAATGACAAGAAAGTCGAAATAAAATTCTCCTCAAAAGCCTGAGGAAAAAAAAATTAATCTGGCACATTCACCTGACTTCTCAGAACCATTCAGGGGCCCAAATCCTCCTGATTTCCATGTCTTTGGAGATTTGCCTTTAATGTTTCAATATTCTGTAAAGGTGTTAATTTAATTTAATTATCATTCAGCCTGGTTATACAGATTAGTTTTTTCAGTCTTTCCTGGTAAAGTAGCACCTACAACTCCTCAATCACCTCTGTTACTGATTTTATCTCCACTGCATCCCAACCTGAATTTTTTGGCAAGGTTGTTGCCTTCTAGATTTTTCAGCCTGATTGTCAGGAACATGGTATGGCCAAGAATAGACTGGAAAATATGGTTCTTGCCAGTCTGTTTCTACAGAGAGGAAATTAAATTCAATGCAAAGAAGCACTTGCTCTCTAGCAGAGCTCCGCTCATGTCGTGAGAAAGGGAGGGGAAAAAAAGTGTCTGTGAGGGTGAAAAGCGAGGGAGTTAACAAGAACCCAGTATGGGAACTCAGGAGAAACACCAGGCGGATGGTGTATCATCCCAGCAAATATTCCGGCTATTTTTCTGTCTGAATCCATAGATTCGATCTGAGGAATGTGCTGTGTGTGATCCGTGCTTCTCTCTTTCTCAGAGATGCTTTGACAGTGCATCTCATCTCGTGATTCACGTTGTGTTTGCACAGCCACAGACACTGAGGTGTCTGCAGAGGGCTGGAGCGCTGCAGGCAGAGGCCAGCTCCCTGCAGGATCAGGGTTTAGCTCCACAGGGGACATCTCCCTTCTTGACTGGCCAGATTTGGGCTCACAAAGCACAAATGTCCTGTGGGGGTCCCTGTTCTGGGAGCCTGAGTTGACCCATCTTCTTACTTTCTTGGCAGCAATGAGGAATCTCTCAGGTAACCCAGGGAAGGGATGGGAAGAGCTCAGGTATCCTGCAGGGGCTGCAGCAGAGTTGAGGAGAAGGAGTCCTTTCCTCACCAGAAAGTTTCCTCTTTCCGAGGGTCTTAAGCCTGAAAGAAATGTTTGATCCAATGGTGGAACTCCTCCATCTCCCCAAACCACTCTGTGGTGAGTGTTAAGTCTTTTTTTTCGCCATCCTGTGGGGTTTTTTCTGAGTTGGATATGTCAGGTAGGATCACGTCGTGCTCTGGGGGTGGAAGGAACATCAGCTCAGCATTTTCAGTGGAAGCAGAATTATCCCAGCTTAGCCAAAAGCTTGTGTGTGGGAAAGGGGTGAGGAGGAAATCTTGCTCTTGGAGGGCTGATGGATGAATTCACTGGAACTGTTTGAAGTCCTTCTGCTTGGCCTGGCTCTTCTCTGCCCTGGTGTAACTCAGGAGTTACCAGCCAGATGAACCCATGAGTTTAGCAAAAAGGAAAGGAGACCATGGGGCAGCATCTGTGAATTTTACCCATGTTGTTTTGGAAAAACAAGCGTTGTAAAGGGAACGCAAACTATTAGGGCATGTGCTGAGTTTGTTCATCTTGAGAAGCCTGGGGTAGGTGTGCCAGTGCTCTGGTGTTCAGCAATTAGCAATAAAGGCAGACAGCAATTAGCCACATGTCTGCTGTGAGTGGTAATGCAAGTTATTTGTATTTAACCTTCATGATTCACGAGCCACTTTCATTCTGGGAACTAAAGAGAAAGGGAAGGAATATCTTAGAGCCTGATGTCACCACGTGAAAAATGATCAGACTTCAGTAGTCAGTAATGAAAACACTTAGATACGTAAATAAAAATATATAGATTTTTTTCCCCATTCTTGGCAAATGAAATATAATCATTTATCATACATACACATATATAAATGCATACATACATATCTATGTACATATATTTTTTCGTTGGTAACAGTAGAGTTATATTTCTGGGAATTTCAAGCTTCGTTTGCTTTTAGGATCTCAGATTGTACAAATACTGAAACCAGTGGGAAAATCCTTATTGGTATCAATGGCTGTTGCATTTGGACTGCTGATAAAAACACCACCATAGGAGCCATAGGCTTTGGAGGTTTTTTTTGGTTGGTTGGTTCTTCTTTCCCCACGCATTTCTGAAGAAATTAGACTTATTTAGGAAAAGCAGCCTTTGCAGGATTCAGTATTCAAAGGAATGGGATGGGACACCCAGACTGTTGGAATTAAGTCTGTTCTGATGCCACACCCTTTTCAAGGGTTTTTGAATTGACAGACAGCCTTCATGAATAATTGTCAGTGAGACAAGTACAGAGCTGAGTCTTTTATAAAAAAAATATCCTGGCCACAGGGGAAGGAGAGCAAGAAAACCAAAGGACACCTGTGCTGTTCTCTGTTAAAGAAGAAATAGCTACTGCATCAGGATTACATACACTCTAAGATCACTTTTTCTTTTTCCCTGAACCGGAGTTGTGTCACAAAGCTTGTTTTTGGTGGAATGAGGTTTAGCAACCAGTTCGTCTCCTTATTGGTAAACAGATACATTTTGGACAGTTTTCCATTGAGCAGTGTATAAATCTAGGCTTAAATGTAATGAACTGGCTCCAAAAAGTGTACTGGAATATTGATTTTTTTGTGAATTAATAAGATATTGTTTTCAGGTTTTTATGGATTAATACTTAGCTACAAGCTGTTGGGGATTTGGACAGAGAATATCCTAGTGGTAAAATGCAATTTTATTTTGGAAATGGAAATGCTTCAAGACGGAACAATTGGGTTGGTGAACAGATAATATTAAAGAGTAGCAAGGGAGAGACACAAAGTACCTTTGTTGCTTATTCTTTCAATACAAGTAGTAAGTATTGATGACCTAAAAGAAATCCAGTGAAAGATTTTTTTGAAAATAGAGTTTGGAGGGCTGCTAGTTTTTTCTGTGCTAAAAGTGTCATCCTAGAAAAACCAATTAAAATGAGGTATTTTGGCAGTAAAACAATAATCTTCTTGGCATAAAAAAAGAAATAATTTAAATTTATTTTGGCAGTAAAACAATAATCTTCTTGGCATAAAAAAAGAAATAATTTAAATTGTGTTCCCATTTATGAAAATTCATAACTTAGCTTGGAATCAAAAGCTTATTTAACACTTTTAGCAAAATGAAATCTGCTTTCCTCCTGCTGTCCCTGTTTCCACTGGGAACTCCAACATTTTCCAATAAGGACTTTTTCAAAGGTGAACTTTCTCAGGGGAATTTTCTTTCAAATCCATCTAATAACCCGTGTCAGGGAGCACTTCAGATGTGCCACGGTGAGATGAAAAGAGGTCGGGGTATTGTAAGAGGAGCTGAAGGATGAGAAGAGAGGCTGCCAGAGTTGTGGGACAGCACAGCAGTGGGCTGAGGGGCAGAACCAGGAGTGGGCTCTGGTGTCTGTGACCACCCTGGGAAGTGCACAGTGCCCTGGTCACCTTCGAGCCACCAGGCTCCGGGCCAGAGGAAGTGCAGTGGTGTCAGCTGGCATCAGTGGGAGCAGTGCTCTGAGCTGTGCTCCTCCAACAGGGCCTGCAGCTCAGCCTTTGGGAGAAAACAGCAGAGCTGAGGAGTTCTGCCATCCTTTGCTTTTCTGGAACTCCTCAGCTCTGCTCATGTCAGTTCTGATCTCAAATGTGATGCCGGGGTGACTGCACTGCTTTCACAGGAGTCAATCCTCAATTGTTCAACTGAGAGCAGCATCAGGGCTGTAATCTCTGCTACAGAGCAGTCACAAACACAAGTAAATAGCCATTGGCATGGCTTCAAGAAATGCATTCCATCAGTCGCTTTTTTTGCCATGAAAAGACCAGTAATGAAGCATTCCTGTAGGGAACAGGTTGCACTTGAAATGTAAATCGAGTTCAATATCATCAGACTCGTTAGTGCAGCCTTTGGTGCTGTTTGATGAACAGACAGCACATGGAGCCCTGACACCGGGCTGGTTGGGCATTCATAAAGCACTCAGCTGGCATCTGAACGGGGAGGCAGCGAGGAGAGAGGCTCAGGAGAGGGTGAACCCTCGTCTGTGAGTGCTTCAGGAGAGACGTGAAAACCCTGAGTGTCCTTCGGTCACAAGTGATCTTTGCTGCATCTCAAGGACAGGAGTAGGAACGTGAATCCATCTCACAGCTCCGTGCTCCCGAAGCTCCAAGCACATTGTTTATGGCCCTCAGAGCAGGTGTGCGGGGAGCACAGGCCAGCACAGGCCAGCACAGGCCAGCACAGGCCAGCACAGGCCAGCACAGGCCAGCACAGGCCAGCACAGGCCAGCACAGGCCAGCACAGGCCAGCACAGGCCAGCACAGGCCAGCACAGGCCAGCACAGGCCAGCACAGGCCAGCACAGGCCAGCACAGGCCAGCACAGGCCAGCACAGGCCAGCACAGGCCAGCACAGGCCAGCACAGGCCAGCACAGGCCAGCACAGGCCAGCACAGGCCAGCACAGGCCAGCACAGGCCAGCACAGGCCAGCACAGGCCAGCACAGGCCAGCACAGGCCAGCACAGGCCAGCACAGGCCAGCACAGGCCAGCACAGGCCAGCACAGGCCAGCACAGGCCAGCACAGGCCAGCACAGGCCAGCACAGGCCAGCACAGGCCAGCACAGGCCAGCACAGGCCAGCACAGGCCAGCACAGGCCAGCACAGGCCAGCACAGGCCAGCACAGGCCAGCACAGGCCAGCACAGGCCAGCACAGGCCAGCACAGGCCAGCACAGGCCAGCACAGGCCAGCACAGGCCAGCACAGGCCAGCACAGGCCAGCACAGGCCAGCACAGGCCAGCACAGGCCAGCACAGGCCAGCACAGGCCAGCACAGGCCAGCACAGGCCAGCACAGGCCAGCACAGGCCAGCACAGGCCAGCACAGGCCAGCACAGGCCAGCACAGGCCAGCACAGGCCAGCACAGGCCAGCACAGGCCAGCACAGGCCAGCACAGGCCAGCACAGGCCAGCACAGGCCAGCACAGGCCAGCACAGGCCAGTACAGCCCAGCACAGCCCATCAGGCAGAGCCTGCAGCCCAGCTCTGCAGAGGGATTTGGTGTGCAGTCACAGGAGTGCCTGTGAGAGCTCCTTGATCAGAACAGAAATATTTAATCAGGCCTGTCTCCTGTGACTGTCATGTAGAGAAAACAAGGCTACAAATTGGATTTGTGTGATCAATGGGCAAGAAAGACCACTTTATCCACCTGAGCAGTGCTGAGGTACAGCCCTGGGCGTTGGTGGCAGCGAGGTGCCCGTGCTCTGGCAGCACCGACTCTCTCCTCTCTGGGACACGGGCTGTTCTGGAGCCATACATTGAGAGTTTTAAAATTTTAGCCATTATTTTGCCTTCTTGTATGTCAATAGAAAAACCAGCTGCTGAGTTTAGAACGAGTGTGATTTTTCTTAAAGCAGAATCAAAGGAAGAATTTGCACTGATTTCTGAAGGCGGGTATGGGACCTGACTAGTCGGGTTGCACAGCAATAATTGGGTACTTAAAGGTGTGGTTTGGAATTTATTCAAGTACATGAGTGAATTAGGGACCTGCACGTAATTTTTTGAAGACCAGGGCTACAGTGGAGAGCATGGTACAGGAGTCTGACTCAAACAGAAGGGGGCTCAGAGCCTGAGCAAATCCTCTGCAGCCAGGTGTGACACCACAAAGCCACTGTTAAATAGACCTTCCAGACCTGACACTTCACAGTTTCAAACACTTGCAAAGCATGAGCATCACAACAGGTCTTACTGAAGCTAATGGCACAGTAAATGTAGTAAATAAATAAATAACATACAGCAGAGATGATGGGAGCTACATCTGAAAGTTGTGTTGTACTGAGAATTGCCATGGTGACTTGGCAGGGTCTTTGGAAGGTTTTGAGTTACCTTGATGAATAACAAAACTATTTTTTTTTTCTTTTTCTGTGTATTAGAAACGGACTTGTAAAAGAGGGACTGCCAGCCACAGTCTGTCTGTCTCCCCATGAGTCTGGAAGAGGTTTTTGGGATGAAGGGTGCAGCTGTGGAACGCCCCCAGAGCACGAAGATCTGTAGGATCCCTTTGGAGAGGAGCACAACTGAATCCAGGTATGAGAGGGACGTGGGTCATGGATACCACAGGACAGGTGTAGCAGCACTGACCTCTGCTACTGTTTGCTCTGTGAAAAAAAATAGCACAAAAAACCACCTAAACCTCAGAGATTGGGATCTACAGTGACAATTCCTTACTTCAGGAAATGAAGCTTTTCTGAACAATACCATCTTCTGTCATGCCTAATCAAACTAATTAAAGAATACTACCACACTTTATTAATGTAATTTATCTCTTGCCTGAGGTGAACTATATTTATGCTCCAGTTACTCAAACATCACTGTTCTGTGTTTGAAGGAATTGTGTTATTCAGTGATGTTTGTGTTCCACAATATCAGGCAGTAATTGAACAAGCGCCTGGGAAATTGGGTATTTCCTGCTTCGGAAAATCTTCTCTGGGGAATGTGTTGTTGCACAGGTATGTTGGAGAACAGGCTGGGCTTGGGCATGTCCTTGTTTGAATGGCAGCTGGAGGCCTACACAAGCCAAACTTTCCAAGCCAAACAAGCCAAAATTCATCCATAAGTATTAAGCATTGCAATGGCCTGTTCAAATGAACTCACGTGTTCACATCATTTAATGAATCGGGGTTGGGAGGCCAAATTTATTCCAGCTGAGGGTCTGGCAGGGAAAGGCTGATATGTGCTGAAGGAGGAAGGAAGGAAGGAAGGAAGTTACTTCTAGAGATTAAAAACATTAAAGAAAACGTCAATATAAAATAAAGTATTTATTTTAAAAGATATTAATGGCTTCCACGAATACGCCTCTGATGTAGTCACAGCTGCAGGGCTCTCAGGCACAAAATCCACCCGCCTTTTGCAGCAGCTGGAAGAAGCAGTTTAACATAATTTATGGAGTAGGACAGCATGAGACAATGGAAAGCATTGCCCAAAACTGACTGAGGGGTTTTCCTGGTGATTGCTTGCAATTTGTTGCTGTCTGCTTGATTAAAGCAGAAGATGGGGAGAGCCAGGAGAGCAGCACAGAGCTGTCACAGGCCTGGCCTGGGCAGAGGGTGAGACAGCCCCTGGATGGGCAAGGCTGGAGGCAGAGTGGCTTGGCAAGGGAGCTGCAGCCTCCTGCCTCCCCTACAGACCTGGCTTTGTCAGCTGAGCTGAGCTGAGCTGAGCTGAGCTGAGCTGAGCTGAGCTGGCTCAAGGCTATTTTGGCCATCTGTCCGTGCTATTTGCCCTCATTTGAGGCCAGCTCTGGGTGGCCTGAGAGGAAACCCCACTGGGGCTTGGTCTTAAAGGTACACTTGGAGAGGGCATTGCAGATGGTCCCTGTCACCCACACTTGTCACCCTACCTCAGCCACACTTTACGTGGGTAAGGTGGGACCTTTCCTGCCAGGGACCCGACTTTGGGATGAGGGACAGCTGAGATCTGCAGACATCTGAATCCAGAGCTGGTCCAAGCTCAGGTATGGCATGTGCGGAGTCATGGGAGAAACTGGCACAGAGAAAGCAGTGGGGAGCAAACCTGGCTGGGGACATGGAAAAGCAGACATCTCCCCTCAAACTGCAGCACGTTTCATCTCACACCCGCAATTGTTGTCAACAGTTTTCAGTGGTGCTCTGCTGGCTCTCCTCCAGCCCATGCACTGGGCATTGATGCAGTGACTGTGCAATTTTACTCTGGTTGGTTTGGAGAATTTCACAACTAAATTGAAAGCGCCGTTAAGTAGGATGATGTGTGGGGAACAGTACCATGCTATTTTATTTTTTTAAAACTTGGGTTATGTATTTACTGCTTTCCTAATTTGGTTCTTAAAAAATATCTGACAAGAAGATTCCGTCTTGTAAATAGGTCCAAATGAGTTCTATTGAGATTTTTGTGTAAATCTTTTCTACCTTGCTCCCAAGTAGATTTTGGCAGTTTAAAAAGCCTTCTAAGAACAAGGAAAAAGGAGCTTTTATTCTTTGTGAATAAATGTACTGCAAATTTCCCTGGGTAGTGGGTAAAGCGATTTTGGATTTTCCTAGAAGAGAACAATGGCTGGCATCCATTGATAAAGTACACCTTAGCTCTGTATTAATAACAAGTGCAGTGGGCTGGATCAGATTGCATCTGCCATGGAGAACACAGAGCTTGTTTGGAGGGCAGAGCAGGACTGAGCTCCCAGCATGGTGTGTTTATGGCTCCAAACCCAAAGTGCAGATTGGAGATTTGTCCCAGGTCGGAGTCTCCTTGACAGCCTGGGCACTGTTGCATATCAAGTGCTCCTGCATTAAAAAGTTGGATGGCAAAAAAATAAAAATCCCGGTGCTTTAGAGCAAAAGGCAAGGCCTGATGTCTCACACGTTCTAGGAACATGCCTCCCAGACTGCAAGCTCAAAATTTAGGGTGAAAACGAAAAAAAAACCCCAAAGCCATGATGAAGATGTCAGGATGATGTGTAAGGTGCAAACTGGGGGAGCCTGTGGTAAAAGAAGAATAGAAATTATTTTGAAATAGTAAAACATGACTGGAAAGGTAACTGAATACCATGTTGAACATGCTGATTTTTCTTCCTGATGATTAAAACAAGAAAAATCACGCTACAGAGCTGATCATTAGTATAACTGTGATTTTAGTGCTACGTAGGATAATTTCTTTCAACAGTGGAGAAATGGCAAGAAATATGCCAAAGATAGAGGATCTATTAACAAGTGAGTCAGCTGGGGCAAGCAGAAATTCATGTAATATGCCAAGAGCATGATGAGACCCAGAAAAGGCATAAGGACTGAAGAAAATGGTAAAATGCATGGCACAGAAAGCAGTCATTCTGCTGGAAAAAGCTGTCATAGAAACACAGAGCTTTGGCAGTTCATGCAATCAAGAAACAGCAATTAATTGAAACTGGAAGAGAGATTTTTCCAGATATAAACCTGGCTTTATATTTAGACAGCTTTTTATATTTTTTTTGCTATTATTTATCTGGAGGCTGTTTGCGTATTAGATCTACCAAGTGCTATCCTTCATGGCTTCGTCCCTCTCAGGCTGTCCCTGACACTGCTGCCAGAGGCTCTTCAAAGGCTGTGGTCACCCAGGACCCTCCTGTGGCCATGGGTCCTGCCTCGTGGCAGGTGGTGGCACCTCCCCACACTGTCAAACCACTGTGATCCCCTTGTAGGGAGGCAAAAGTGGTTCTCGTTGAAAGGACAACAGCAGGTGACTTCTGGTGGCATCACCAGGGACAAAAAATTGGCAACATAGATTTTCATTAAAAGGAAAACCTGAGCATCTGAGATTTCTGTCTTGAAATCAGTGACCTGTGCCTGGAAGAGGGTGAGATACTGTAGTTCAAAAGAGTCTCAGTCTTGCTCCCTGCCTCAATAAAAATGAGAGAAAGCAGGATTGCAGCTGAAAGGGAATTGGTTTTGGATGCTCCAGGGCAGGGCACAGAAATAAAGCCCCCTCTCCTCCCTTCTCCCTGGGGCTGGGGCAGGCAGATGAATCGCAGCAGAATTTAACTGCTTTGAGAGAAGCTGAATGAAAGAGTTTGGTAACCCTGCCAGATTTATTGCTTGATTCATTATTTATGCAGACAGCAGCTGCAAAACAGATTTAGGGACTGACTACAGTAAATAAATGGCTGACATGGCCCAGCTTTGGCACTTTGTGGCTGCTGTACCCACGTGCTAATTTTGGTTCAGATACTGGTATCAGAAGCAGCACCCACCCAAAGCTGATGACTCCTTGTGGGTGACAGCAGCAGAGCAGAGATGGACCCGTGTCCTTGTCCTGGGGCTGTGAGGGGGGTGGGAACAGCACAGAGCAGAGGCTCCTCCTCCAGTGTCTGTAAGGTAATTCAGATACTCTGTGGGACATGTCTTGCTTCAGTTATGGGTATCTGTGCCTTCCACCGTGCAGGGTTACCTAAAACACAGTGCTTCCAGTACCTTCAGGGACTTCACTGTGTGCTCCCAGTACCTTCAGGGACTTCACTGTGTGCTCCCAGTACCTTCAGGGACCTTACTGTGTCCTCCTCTGGGTCATGGCTGCTCGCAGAGGCAGCAGCAGCGAAGCTGCCCCTGGACAAAAGAGGGGAGCTCTACTTTTTTATTATTATTATTATTTTATTTTATTTTTATTTTTTAAAATGAGGCAGATAACGCATTTTGTTCCAGTTGGTGTGACGTATTTCATACATCTATCATGGCCAAAACAGAGCTATAATAATATATATGTGGAGAAGGCACTGCCTGAAGGTTGTGTAGCTTGTATAAAACCATTGCTGGGTGCCCAGTGATGATACAGCCTCCTGCCACGGTTTGAACAAGATCTTGCTGTCTGTGCTTGTAGGAAATCTATCCAATTTAAATCCATTGGTGGTGCCACCTGGCCCCTGGGTGTGGGCAAGGGCTGGGTCTGGGGGAGCAGCACGGCTGTCCCTGCCCAGGGGATGGGGGTGCCAGGCTCTGGGTGACACCTGCGGTGGGCTCCTCTCATTAAGCATCCTGTGCCACTCATTAAGCATCCTGTGCCACTCATTAAACCTCCTGTGGCACTTGGCAGCAGCAGGGCCATTAACCTTAATGTCCTGGCCAAACTCCAGCCTGCCTAATTGCATTCTGCCCGTGAGGCAGTATATTCCCAGGGAAGATTCAGGTGTGGAAATTGCTCTTCGCTCCCTCTCCTAAACAGTGTTACACGAAGGGTGGTTTAGTGCTGGAGATGAAACCTGGTTTATTCAGAAACCCTAAATCTGGATTTAAGGATGTTTTAGAACACAGAGTCTTCCAAGCAATGCCCAGGCTCCCGAGCAGACCCAGGTGCAGAACGTGGTTTTTGCCTTCCTGCAAATTTTTCACATTCCTTTATTAATAACAAATCTCCTAAAATCTGTTTAAGCTCATTACTTGCAGCAAATAAAAATACTTCACGCAAAAAGGAAACAGATGGTCCTGAATGTTGAAGATCTGTTTGAAATGTATTTTCAGCCCACTGTCTGGAACTTGTCTTGAGTTGTAAAGGAATCGAAGTTTAATTACAGGCTCTGCAACACTAACACTGTGTAACCAGGGGATTCTCCCAGCTTTGTGCATCAACCAGCTAATGGTCTCTGTGTCATTGCTAAAGGGAAATATTTATGCATTTGTTGGAAGGGAAATAGCTTTGGGTCTGGGGGCTTCTTCTCTGGGGTCAGATTGTTCCTACATTAGAGTCAAGAAGTTTTGCTGTTAAGCTGGAGTGGACAGAAAATTTGCATTATCTGGGCTGACCTGGCACCGTGCCCGTGGATGTGGTGCTCTTGGATGGTCCCTGCTGACTCCACATTTACATTAGAGAGTGAAAGCTGGGCAGTTGTGCAAAGAGCCTCAGACAGCAGCTCTACCCTGTGTGTACATCACACTGCAGCCTGCAGTGCCTGAGCATCTCTAATGTCTCTGGATTTAAAGCTGTGTTTGGGAAAGCACAGACTTTAAGCAGAAGCAATGGTTATGGTTTTTTCCCACAGGGACACCTCAGGAAGTTAATTCAATCGGTGTTACTCTGACTCCACAGCTCCTGCTGGAACATCATCCAGCTTCCATAGTCAGTGTCCTGCTTCCAGCTGAAACACAATGTGGTGTTTTTAAAAAAAAAAAATTTAAAACAAAAATCTCCCAGCTTCTGTCCTGTACGACACTGTGCTCTTAGATGACCCATGGGCATGGATCTTGTCAGGTAGATATGATCACCCCAAGATAATGGGTGGAGGAGGAAAACCTGGAGCCAGAGCTGAGGCAGAGGAGGGGCTCCCTGTGGGTGCCCCAAGGACAGCACCTGCAGGGCAGGGTTTGCCCAATTCTTGGAATAATAATAGCAGTAACTAATAATAGTTATCAGCAAACTGGTCAGGGCAGAGTTCATTAATCTGACTTTTCTCTGACACACTGGAAACTGCTGAGCAATTGGCAGGTGGGATGTGAGTGATGCTGCTTCTCTCTAGAGCAGGTGTTCAAGGTGTTCTCAGGTGTTCTCAGGTGTTCAAGGTGTTCTCAGGTGTTCTCAGATGTTCTCAGATGTTCTCAGGTGTTCTCAGGTGTTCTCAGGTGTTCAAGGTGTTCAAGGTGTTCAAGGTGTTCAAGGTGTTCAAGGTGTTCAAGGTGTTCTCAGGTGTTCTCAGGTGTTCTCAGGTGTTCTCAGGTGTTCTCAGGTGTTCAGGGTGTTCTCAGGTGTTCAGGGTGTTCTCAGGTGTTCAAGGTGTTCTCAGGTGTTCTCAGGTGTTCTCAGGTGTTCAAGGTTTGCCAGAGTTGGAGTGCTTGGGATCTCTGATGCTTTTCTGCCTGTTTGGATGCTGGACGTGTTTGTAGCAGGACAACAACAAATGGTGAATAAAGTGCATCTGAAAGGAAGCTCTAAATGCATAATTTCAGGAATTACAGGCTGTTGAATGAATTTGTATTTGAATAACATCGGTGAATACCAGTCTGGTAGTCAAGCACCTATATATAAAAAAAAAAAAAGGTTGTCAAGTAAAGGGGGGTTATTTTAGAAATTAATGACTTATAGGATTTTTATGTAATGTATTTTTGTTGAAATCTTATTTTGTTGAAAACTTATTTTGTTGAAACCTTATTTTGTTGAAACCTTTTTTTTGCCTCAAATCTAGGACTTGGGTTTTCTCACTTCCTCCCCTCATCTTTTCACAGGAAGATTGGAATAGCTGTATAAAGTGAGGGTTTATGGAGGAGGCATTCTCAGCTTCTTTCTAATAAAATTATGGAGAAAGAAAAGGTCAAGCAAGGTTTCACTTATCAGATTTTCTATCAGTTTTTCTCCTTTACCTTAACTGAAAAAGAATGAAAAATGAAAGGTATTTTAAAAAAATAATCAAAATGAAAACTGCTGTTTCCCAGAAAATAATAATTCAGAATTTTCTATCAAAAAATGGTGAGTGACAGGGTACTAACCCTGAAAATACTTCTTTTTCCCCCTCTGCCTCCTTCACCCCCAATTTCAGCCAGCTCTGGCATCATGCCCAAGGGAAGCAGTGAGAAGATGTCTCATGGTTACTCTCTTTGACAAAAGAATGTTTCTGAGGGTTTTTTTATTTGGAGGATGATGATGATTATTATTATTATTATTTTGTTTCCGCTTGTTTGTTTTTGTTTGAGACATAGAAATCTCTATTATTGCAAAACAATCTCACTTATCCTCGTTTATCCCCAAGGAAGAGGAAATAATCCATCCAAAGTGGGCAGTAAATGTTCTGCTGGCTGAGCCCTGGCTGCGGCTGGGGCAATGCCGTGCCCGGGGCTGGGGCTGGGGCTGGGGCTGGCAGCTTCCCTGGGCATCATCCCCTCTGTGGGTGCTGGCCTGGGGCTGCACAGGCACCAGCACTGCTCAAATCATGGGTTTTGAGGGGTTATTTTTGTGACAGGCTTCACAAGCTTGGCTGGGTGAGGATTTTTGGTGGTTCAGCCTCTCTGCCTGTGGCATTAAAATCTCTTGCATCCTCAGCCCACGGGCCCCTGGGTTGGTGATGTGGCATTGAGGGGAGCTCAGCCAAAGCCCTCGGTGGGGTCTCTGGCATCAGTGTGTGTTCTTTTTCCGGGGCTCAAACTCATTTTCCAGGGTTTTTCCTCACACCTGATTTTATTATTCCATTCGCACCAAAGGGCACATCTCTGCATACCCACTTCAGAGTTCTAATTATGTTCCCCTCTATTAACTTTTAAGAGGACATAAAGCTTGACCTCGGGAGGAGCCTGAACCTCCCCGAGAGCAGCCCCTGCTCGCCCTGGTCAGGGCGGGGGCTGCGCCTTTGCCGGCCCCTGGCGCTGCGGTGGGGGCTCAGGGGGCGGGCAGGGGGGAGCGGCTCTGCCCCGAGTGCCCCCCGAGTGCCCCCCGAGCCGTGGTGCGGCGTGCGGGGCACTGCTCCAGCTGTTCCATCATCCCTGCCAGGGTGGGCACTGCAGGGACATCAGCCGGGTCATCCCCCAGCCCTGCTCCAGGTTTCTGTCACCTCTCCAGGGATGAGCAGTGCAGGGTGAGCAGTGCAGGGCCATCAGCCGAGTCAGCCCCATCCCTGTTCCAGCTGTTCTGTCACCCCTGCAGGAGTGAGCAGTGCAGGGTGAGCAGTGCAGGGTGGGCACTGCAGGGACATCAGCCGGGTCATTCCCATCCCTGTTCCAGCTGTTCTGTCACCCCTGCCAGGATGGGCACTGCAGGGACATCAGCCGGGTCATTCCCCACCCCTTACCCAGGTTTCTGTCAGCAGTGCAGGGTGGGCAGTGCAGGGTCATTCCCCACCCCTGGTCCAGGTTTCTGTCACCCCTGCAGGGGTGAGCAGTGCAGGGTGAGCAGTGCAGGGTGGGCACTGCAGAGACATCAGCCGGGTCATTCCCCACCCCTGTTCCAGGTTTCTGTCACCCCTGACAGGATGGGCACTGCAGGGACATCAGCCAGGTCACCCCCATCCCTGCTCCAGGTTTCTGAGCCATGGGGTTTGTGCTCAGCCCGGAGCGGGAGCTTTAACCCGTGTGCGGGCGGTGGCTCTGTTCCAGCTGGGAGTAACGAGTATTTGTGAAAAACTCACCGCTGTCTCCACCGAGGAGGTCGGGATCCATTTGGATCCTGCCCCAGGTGTGAGCCTGGGGGGCTGAGTGCAGACAAATAAAGGCACGGGAGGCAGCGTGTTGGCACCGGGATTTCACTGAGTTAAATCAGGTTTGAAGGTCTGAAACAGCACCATCACCTGATGTCTGGCTTTCCGTTTCTTCATCAGATAATTTTTTTTTTTTTGTAAGAAAGCAACAAACTAGAAATCCTTTTAATTTGTTTCAACAGAGTTTGAAAGTTTGGGGTTTTTTTTTTAGGTTAGCAAGCGCAAAATTTACAGGAATAAATTGAAAGGAGTAAAACTTACCTACAAGTGCTTTTTGTTCCTTGTTTGGAAACACCTTCCTCCTTCTAACAACTTGCATGTGATCTTTGGGACCCTTCCAGGGTAAAGCTCAGAGTGCCAGCCTGTGAAGTGCTGTGTTTGTGCTCTCTTGTGTTAGAAGGGGCCATCTCATTGCTGCAAACCTGCAGTTGATGTCAGTGATCGTGGGTGCCTTGATGTCATGATGCTGTGGCCATTTCATTTGGGTAAGATCTGTCTCTTAACGTGTACTAGTGGCCTCAACAGCTCATGGAATACCCATAACAATCATTATTTCTAGAGCCATAGGCCCAAGTTCTTCAGTGGGTAAAATTCAGAAGGCAAGGAATGCACTGGTGATGTGGAAATACTTTCTCATGGGTGATTAATAAACTCCTCTTTATGCTTATTCTCACTTGATCCCTTCCTTGCTACTCTGCCTGCAGCAAAAGGATGGTGTGTAATACGTATATATTCAGGACACTGATGGAAAATCAGATTTCTTTTAATGTGATATCAAGTAATGCTCCAAACCATGGGGAGAATTCTATATTCAGTTGCCTTTTAGATACTGTCAATGAAAATCAATCTTCTTTGGTCCCAGAGCTCATATTTTGTGCGTGTTGCTTTGTGTTACTGCGTATTTTCGTTTTGTCTACTCACTCCTTACTCTGGCACCTTTCTCCAGGATGCAAGTGTTATCTTGCTCTGCAGATGGTCCCCAGCCTCTGCATCAAGAATCCAAATGGTGGCTGTTTTCCCAAGAGCCTGGCTTTGTGGCTGCTGAGATGATCTCCCTCTCCTCCCTCTATCCCTTGCTCTGAGAGTGTTAATGAAACCCGTGAGCAGTCTCAGTGCTGCTGAAACCCAGCCTCTGGTGTCACATCAGGAGCTGTCAGAGCCTGAAGAGCAGCGTGAGGCCCTCCTGTGATAAATCCACGGGCTGTGGGCTTGCTGCTGCTCCCTCCTTCTCGGTGCTGGGTGTCCCCAAAGAGCCCTGCTGGGGCCCTGCGGGAGGGGATGGTTCATCCCCAGAGGGTTCTGTGCTGTGAGGCTGGGAGATGCTTTGCCCAGGGCATGAGCTGGGCAGTGCCTGCGTGGCTGAGAGCCACCACCACCACGTCAGGAGCTCTGCAGGAGCTGCAGTGGGGAGTCTCAGCCCGAGCACATTCAGCAATTTTAACTCCATTTTTAACAGTTCTTGAACGTGCTTTGTCGTCTTCCAAAAGATGGATCTTGCAGCTTCCCCCTCCCTGAACAGGTAATCTGAAAACCCACCTCAGAGCTTCCCTGATGTAGGTTAATGCACTAGGAATGGTACTTTATGAAAATACAGAAAACTACCCACCGATTTTTTTGATTGCCAAATACTAAGAGTTTGCTTCATACAAATATCACCAACCCCTTCTTGGAGGCGTTTGTTCTTGCATTTGGACCTGTGATCTAAGATCATGCATAGCAGAGTTTTTCTACCAACCTTGCTGCAGACACTTTCTTCCTGAACATAAGCTCATTGTTCTCCAGATGTAATTAGACCAAGTGTTATGACAGTTGGTAGGATTACAGCGCTTTGATAAATGACTTGTTTCTCAGAAGAGAAGGTTTGTGAAAACAAGACCATTCATCTCATTTCTCATTCATTTCCTCTGCCCAACTTCCTTCTTGAAATTGTGCATATGGACTTGGATGTGAGCTGAAGGGAAGATGTTGGTGCTTCCCACAGCCTGTGGCTCTGAGTGGCAGCCCTGCCCTGGAGGCTTTCAGCTTTTCCCCCCACTAAGGTGCCATCTCAAAGCTGGCAAGAGGGCTCTCAGCTCCTGCAGGTCTCTGATAAAGATCCCTTGGGTACAACTCATCTGGTGCTGTGAGCCTGGAGTCCAGAGATGGGCTGGAAAATCTCCCCTTTGTGATTTTGTAAGGGCTGGTGCAGCTGTGCTGTGGAGGGCAGGGGCACTCAGAGCCGTGTCCCTCCCTCCACAGCTGCTGCTGTGACCCTGACACACCTGTGCTGTGCCCCAAGGCAGCTGGAGCTGCCCCTCAGCACAAATGTACCTCCCTCTGGGTGTTCTGATGGCTGATTATCAATAGTTAGTGTAGCCTTTTCTGGCCATGCTGGAGATTTAGAGGGATTTCAAGGTCATTTGGCCATGGCTGCTTCTCCAGGCTGGTTGGAGCAGAGCATGAGGGCTTCCCTGGGAAGTTCTGCGTGCTGCTGTTAATCATTTATCTGTTTTCTGAGTAATCCCTGTGTCAGAACTTAAGACAGTAGCTTTTCAGAGGTTTGAACAATGGTGACCATCCATTCCACTTTGCAGCATAGTTTTTTATCTGAAATTGGGTTTTAGGCTTTCCTCTGTTGAGCTGTGTGACTGATCTTAAAAGCTTCTTGATATATTACCCAGGCCTATTAGATTCTACTAGACCTCTCCATCACCAAGAATTGATTTCCCCCTCTTCCCCCCTTGATGCTTGAACTCAGAAGGCCCTTAGGGCTTCTGGCTTAATTAAAAATTAAATTTACAGATCATTTCTCAAATCATCCCTTAAGCAGCCAGTAATAATGATCACCTCTGAGTGGTGTGTGTCACTGTCATTTTAATGTGCTGTGTAGCAAACAGTAATGTGTCCCCCCGGTGAACCCTGGGTGCAGCAAGCTGCCCTGTGCTGCTCTCTGTTTATTTATGTGCATAATACAGGAATCTGTGTGGTTTGAGTCCTGGGGATCTATACCACCCTCCATCTTCAGTCACTTTTTTCTTCTTACCATAGCAAAGGAGGGACTGAGTTGTCCTGCATCTATGAACACTTCTGTTTGTTTTGAAAACTATTTTCATCTCCCTCAATTGTTTTCCCTACAATTTGAAGGTTTTTTTTTTTTTGTCCCTTTTGCTGGGATATTCAGCTTCTGAAAGTCCTTTTTCTTCCAGTTGAAAGGAAACTCACGTTACACATGAAGAGAATAGGAAAAAGCTGCCAATCCAAACTGGTACAAAAGGTTCTTGCTGTGATGCTTCACAATAAACACACTGCTGAGAGTCTGTGAGGTACTTCAGGATTACAGGTGGCAGAGTTCACTGCAAACGCATAATCCAACTAACTGTGCCCCTTCTAATGAGCATTCTCTGTGAGCCAATCCACCAATGGCTTTCTCTTCTTGCATAATTCACCTGAACTTCTTTAATCTGTGATGAATCTGCCAAGAGTTTTCTCTGATTATTTACTATTCATCCTATGCAATTGATTGCACAGAGCATTTGCTGTATTTGGTGGGTTTTTTTGTTATTTTGTGGGTTATCTGTGTGTTTTGAAATAGAGAATTAACATTAATGAATGGTGAATAGTTTTGCTGATGCACGAGTCTCTGCCCTCATGCAATGTAGGTGTTTGTACAAAGCCACTTTGAGCATTTGTGCAGTAAGAGGTGGGTGATTGCTGCTGAGCTGAGCACAGACCTGCAGATTTGTCCAGATGAGGCATCTGGGGCTCCATCCATGTTTGCTTTCTCATCAGATAAGTGGTTTTCTTCCGCTTGTACATTTCTTTGCCCTCTCAATTCCATATTGCATTTATTTTTGTTCCCTTTCTATATCCTTTTTCTCCACCATTCTAAAAGGCTCTTACCTTAATATTTGAATTTACTCTGGCTCTTGAGTTAAATGTGCCTTTTTCTAACCTGATCTCAGTAGTGCCATGTGAAGTTGAAAACTCCTTGGGCTTATTTCTTGATTTGGCCAGCTTGGGCATTTTCCAGTGCTCCTCACGAGTGTTTGAGGGAGCTGTCTGTGCTGTGTGACACCTCTTGAGCTGTCCTTGCTGGGCCTGTGCCCAACAGCCTCAGACCTGCACTGTGTTGCTCTGATCTGTGGCCCAACTGTGCTGCTCTCTTCCCTCTCCAGGCACCACTCTGTTCCATTTCCAGGTACATTTTTACTCATTCAACCCCTAAAAGAGAGGCTGATCAGAAGACAGTCCCAGGGAGGATTTGGCCTAGAGATACTTTGCCAGATCCTCTGCACTCAAGGTTGAATTTTGATGGGGATGAACATTTAGCAGCTCTGCAAGTGGTCTCTGAGCTGAAACGCTGCAGTAGTAGTGAAGAACAGACTCAGGAAGAAAAAAACTGACCCTTTGAAACCCTTTTTACCAAAGGAGTGCATAGTTTAATAATTGTTTGAATTACTCCTGTGAAAGCCCCTTGCACTCTAAGAAACATCACTAGAGAAAAATAAGTTAGCCCCAGGTGAGTTGCCAAACCATTAACCTCATCTGCTGGAGTGCAGTGCCTGTTCGTGCCCATGTGAATCAGCTACTCCACTGGTGGCACCAAAGGAGTGGTTATCCTCCAAATTCTGGGGGGTAAAAAGAGCAGGAACTGTCTAGAGCATTCCCTAAAACAGCCAGGGCTGCCTTAAAGCAGTGGCTGGAATCCTCTGTGATTTGTAGAGCCCTAAAACTCCCCCAGTGAAAGTTTGAGCTTCTGCCTGAAATGGGGCTCTTTGAACCACTGTCAGCTGCAGGTGCCCTGGAAACAGCGCCCAGGAACCTGTCCCCATCAGCTGCAGCCAGCCTGAGTGACCCATGGCTGCTGCCCCATAGCTCCTGCCCCATGGCTGCTGCCCCATAGCTCCTGCCCCCTGGCGCCCATGGCTGCTGCCCCATGGCTGCTGCCCCATGGCTCTGCCCCATGGCTGCTGCCCCATGGCTCCTGACCTATGGCTGCTGCCCCATGGCTGCTGCCCCATGGCTGCTGCCCCATGGCTGCTGCCCCATAGCTCCTGCCCCATAGCTCCTGCCCCATAGCTCCTGCCCCATGGCTCCTGCCCCATGGCTCCTGCCCCCTGGCTGCTGCCCCCTGGCTCCTGCCCCACGGCTCCTGCCCCACGGCTCCTGCCCCATGGCTGCTGGGGCTGGGGGCTGTGCTGGGCCATGGCAAACACTGTCCTAGAGCCAGGGGATGCTGAAACTCCTCTGGAAGCCTCCCAAGGCAGATCAGCTGAGGAAAGATGCTCACGATTCCTCTCCCAGAGGTGCTGCAGCGCTACGGCAGATGCAGCAGGGCAGGGTTAGAGAGGCAGGGCACCCCTGATCCCGTCAGCATCCCTCGTGTTTTCCTTTCCCTTGCAGCCGTGCGGGATGAGCTCAGCGCTGCAGGAGCGCCTGGGCACCCGTGCCACGGCCACCGCGCTCCGATGGCACAGGGCAGCTCCCGCCCCAGCCCCGGGGGCTGCGGAGCCCAGATGGACAGCTCAGGGCAAACCACACCCGCCTCCCCCTCCCTGGAGCTTGATGGCTCTTGGAAAGAAGGAAACGGCTTCCCCTGAGTGTTGTTCTGGAGCCTGCATGTGTGTATGGCACAGACAGCCCCGGGGCGTTCTCGCAACTTGGGCTGTCACAGCGGATAGAGTCTGAGGCATCCCTGATTTGCTGTTTCCTGTTCACTTCCTTAGTTAAGGATGTTACTGCGTGAAAAGTCCTTGCTCCAGATCTCCGCTCACTCCAGGGGGTCCTGAATTAATAGTTAAGGTTATTGGCTCGGCAACTTAGATGATGTGCTGTTGTTTGAAGTTTCCTGATGGATGCTTGCCCGTGGGAAGGCAGGAGAGCAGTGTCCATGCAGGGGAATGGCTCGTCTGAGGCGGCCTGGGCACGGCAGAGATCGTCACTTCCCTCTCATGGCTCAGGCCAGCGCTGCCCTTGGTTTTCCCCTTGGTTTCCCCCCTGATTCCCCCTTGGTTTCCCCCTGATTCCCCCTTGGTTTTCCCCCTGGTTCCCCCCTGGTTCCCCCTGGTTCCCCCTTGGTTTCCCCCTGATTCCCCCTTGGTTTTCCCCCTGGTTCCCCCCTGGTTCCCCCCTGG
>VZRV01004672.1:82531-107484 GCA_013398115.1 Falcunculus frontatus
TTCCCCCTTGGTTTCCCCCTGGTTCCCCCTGGTTTCCCCCTGGTTCCCCCTTGGTTTCCCCCTTGGTTCCCCCTTGGTTTCCCCAGCATCTCACCAAGGATGTGTCCCTCTCGCGTGGCTGCTGTTGGTGGCATCGTCTGCCAGCACCACCACAGTGATCCTGGGACAAATCCCTGATGGAGGAGAAGCCCTGCTCCAGCAGGAAGGGGAAGGGATGCTGCTGGACTTGCTTGTGTAGTCCTAAATAACAGCCTGTTTATCTGTGCTCTTTGATAGTGTGTTATTTCCTAGAGTAATGTTGTGTATCAAAACAACCCAGAAACGTCTGATTGCCTGTAAAAGAGAAAAACTATAGATTGCAAGTGCTCTGAAGCTATTCTAAAGTAAATCTGCCCTGTGTAACTGCAGAAGATTATTGAACACAGCCAGAAATTGTGTCTGTGGGGCTCCTGTCTTAGGCTGGGTGAATGTTCCTGGGGTGTCCTGAGACCAGTTCAGTCCTAAGGGCGCCTGTATATGGCTAAAATACAGCACTGTACCAAGCTCTCTCGCTCTGTCTTGTAGGATCCTTAGTTCTGTAAGACTGTCTGCTGTGAACTGCCTGAAACTTTGGCAAGGAACCCTCTGACTCGCACCATTTTCCCTGGGAGAAAGCTCTGGGGTGGGTGAGAAGAAGAATGCTTGTGTGGGATCAGTCAAAACAGTGATTTTATTTCTGATCTGTTATCATAAGGCATGTTCCCATGCCAAACTAGAAAGGATTCCAAGTGAAAAGTAGCATTAGAAAGGGAAAAAAAAAAAGAGTATTTTTGCAATAATGCTTTTTTTTCTCATTCCTTCCTCTTCTCCCTCCTCCTTCCCTCTGATGTTCTGGCAAAATCTCTAGTATCTTGCCAAGTATTCAGCAAGGAAATGGTTCAGTTTTAGTATCTTTTCGACAGATCCATCGCTGATCATTCTCTGGAGTCTGCCCTGTCTGCTCAACAGCTGGTTCTGCTCAAAGTCTACTGGAACTATTTGTGCCTGTTTGTAAATGATGGATTTAGATAATAGCCACAATAATTGTCCAGTCCTGCTGTTCTGGCACAGTAACACTTCACATTTGCTTTGCACAGGGATAAAGGATGATGCCAGGTACACAGGATGGGACATGGGCTGTGTCTCCTTTAATGTGTACTTCAGCTGTCCCGTGAGGTCATGGCAGGGCTGACTTCTGTGCAGGGAATGGTTGAGCCTTGCTGGGCTTTAAGGGAGTTTATACCATATCAAATGAGCCCTGAATCTTCCAGTGCTGCTTTGGGGACTGGTTTTGAGCAGCTGTAGCTTGGGCCAGTCGTGGTGTTCAGATTCATCTTCCAGTGATGGATGCAACAGGCATCATTACCCATTATCTGAAAGGCCTTCTTTATCTGTGGTGCAAACAGAGCTTTGGGGGTTCAGAGGCACTGGTTCAGCCCTTGGGGCTGTTGGGTTCTGTGGATGTCCCAGTGCTGAAAGAATGACATCAATTTCAAACCTGGTACCTGTTAGTTGTGTTTTTGGGTCCTTATCCCAGCTCCTCAGGGATGTCTGGCATGCACCAGCCCGGGAGCAGAAGCTTTCCCTCTGTGCCCCAAGCTCAGCAGCTCTGATTTGTGCACATCCTTCCTGCTGAAGGCAGGGCTGGTGCTCCCCTCCCTGGCTGCAGGTTACCTGTAGAGTGCTTTGCAGTGAAGCAGCAAAGAAGCTGCAATTCTCTGTATTGATAAAAATGCAAAGAAATGGATGTGTGTCTCTAACAAATAGAATTAAACCCTACTTTCTCCTCTGGCTTCTGCTGTTTCTCCTGTCACTCTGTGCCACCAGTCCCACTCAGAGACCCAGTTCCCCTAATGCTGTGCTGCCTGTTTGTTCAAAGGTGTTTGTGTAAGCTTGTTTGATCTGCTTGGGGAAACAGAGGGGAACATTGGAGTAGCCCCTGTGCTGCAGCACACTGCTGTGTGTCCAGCACACCTGGGCTCTGCTGCAGCAAGATAAGCAGAGCAGCCCTTTCAAGCTCCCCAGCAGAGCTCAGATGGTCATCTCAGGGGACTGCTTTGCCAGCAGAAGTTTGTGCTCGTCCTGCTGAGCCCTGTGTCTCGCCTCCGAGCTTGTTTTCTCTCTACTGACTTGAAGTAAATTAGCTTCTACTCTCTTTCTCTCTTCCCTCACAAAAATAAAGAGGGGAAAGAAAGGATAAGAACTAGCTTGGGAACTGTTGCATATGTGAATGCAATTTTAAAGTAGAGTTCATCTGTTTTTCTTGGAGGCTGCAGTTTGTGAGCACAGCCCTGCTGCTTTCCCTGCTCCCACCAGGCTCCTGTGTCAGGGCTCCCAACAGCCCTGTGAGGGTCCTGTCCTGCACCTGAATCCTAACGCAGCCAGCTGGGAAAGTCTCTCTTGCTGCTCCTGCTGCAGGCTGCTCTCAGCTCGGTTATTGCTCGGCCATGGTGCTGCTGCCTGATTTACACGGCCTCTCTCCTTCTTGCTCCTCTGCCGCTTGAGCACAGCCATTACAAAAGCCATCTGCAGCTTGTGCCTCTGTTCCTTGGGTTTCTAGGCTGGCAGATGGTATGGACAAAAAAAGAGCCTTCCTCTATCTAAATTAAGCAATAACACATCAACTTCCAATCACATTCTTATTATCACCTCGTGATCGCACTTTCATAAAATCCCCGTTTCCACAGCTAAGCGTGATAGATAATTCTCAGCCTTATGGCTTGTGTCTGAAAGGAGTCTCTGTGCCACCAGCCCTAAAAGGACATTTCAAGAAATTACACACCTGTCCTCGCCTCCTACTTTGCAACAGCTCTGCCCAGCCAGCCATTTGTTGCTGCTGAAATAAAACCTGGACAAATTCCTGTGTTTGGTGGGGTCAGAGCCGAGCCTGGCTGTTGTGCTGGTGGCTGAAAGGGCTGCTCATTGTCCACTGTGCTCTCATTTGGTGTGAGTTTGGGTACCACTGCAATTCAGAAATCTCATTTCAGAGCTTTTGTCTTGTCACCAGAAAAAGCAATAATTTGGTTCTGTTCGGTTACAGATTTTTTTTTTTTCTTCGTGTGACCTGCTGGTTTATTATCTTTTCCTCATTTGGCCTAATTAAAGTGCTGTGTACAGCAGCTTGTTAGACTTAACTACGTTCCTGCATCGCTCTGGGAAGTGCATCTTCACTGATCGCTTTAGCAGCAAGATTGGCCCTGGGCAAATAATTTGTAGCAAATCACTTGACTGACTGAACATCACCTCCTTTTTTGGGTTATGAATTGTGTGTGGCAGATCGTTGTTCTTGTTTCTCGTAATGATTTCCCTGCTAATTCCTGTGACTAATTTTTGGGCTGGGGTTGCTCACCCCTGGCTCCCTGTGACTCGGCACTTGTGGTTCAAGCTGCTCCAGCTGGACCTGCAATTTGTAGAAAATGCTTTGGTTTCCTGATTGAATCAGTCTAGCCACATCAATACTTAATGTAAATTCCAAATTTTCTTGGACGTTCGGAATATTTTATTCAACCTTTCATCTTTACCAAAGACTTCCTTTGTTGCATGTGGAAGTTGAACACAAAAAAATAGAAAGAAATTAATTACAGAAAATGTTTGTTTTAACCCTGGCTATTTTATAATATACTTTCTTTTTTTTTTTTTTTTGTAGTATTCCTTTGGTTCTAGTTCCTAGTATCCCCATCACCCTATAAAACAAGCTGGGTTTTTCCTAACTCAAAGAAACACCCTGCATCCAAAGCCTGGGGGAGCAGAGATGACACTCACGTATTGATGTAGCAGGGGAGATCTGTGGCCCAAGGCAAACTCTTCTGTCTTTATTCTGCAGCAAATGCTAAACTTTGCCCACAAAGAGCAGCAACTCCTCCTTGGTTTTGCCTGGGTGTGAGCAGGCTCAGAGCAGAGGAGTTTTGCAGCTGGTTCCCCAGGGCTCTGGGGCTCAGCACAGCCGTGCAGGGTCACAGCCAGGGCTGGGTCACATCCAGCATTTGTGTCCCCTGAGCCTCCTCCAGTGCCCTCCTCAGCTGGGGCAGCTCTGTGCCCTCCAGGTGGGACAGTGCCTCACTCCCAGGGGGAGGCTTTCACCATGCACTAGGGGATAACTCACAGCATAAACGAAAACAAAGTGCTCGGTTCTCTCTGCACAGTGCTCTAATGGAAAAACATGCTGACTATTTTCTGCTCTTCCCTCAAAAACTGATGTGTTTGTAAATTCTAAGCAAGTACTGACAGGTGACTAATTTATTTTTGTCAGCTTAGCAACAAAGCCTACCCTTTGCCACCACGTTCATTTGTTATGGCAGCGCGTTGGCTGACATTGAGATTCATTTGGGTTTTTAATGTATCTCAGTGATGCGGCATCGCAGCTATTCAGCTGCATTCCTCTCCTTTTCTTCTAAAACTAATTCATTTCTAATTTCTCCCCATTATTTCCTTAAGCTCTGTGTACATCTACAGACAGGCATTTACAGTTTTCCTAAGGTGGAAAGCCTAAAGCTGCAGTCTGGAGGCTCATGAGGTCATTGCTGACTTCCACCTCTTTTTTTACAACCCAAAATGCAAGGAGAAGTGGGAGAGGAATAGAGGCAATGTGATTTTTTTTTTTTTTCTCTTCTGGGAGATGCAATGTGCCATTGCCAAAAAATGTCAAGACTGACGTGCCATCAAGCCCATGAATATGTCAGTGAGTGCTGTCCAAGTTAGCAGAGCCCAGAGCAGGGGCAGCACCGAGCTCTGTGCTGGCCCCTCCAGGTGGGTGTGAGCCCAGCCAGCCCAGGCAGTGCCACGGCAAGCACAGGGCAAACCCTGCACATCATTCTGGGGAGACTGGGGATCCTGGTACTGCAAGAGTCATCTGGGAACAGATCCAGGGCTGCTCTGAAAGGCAAAGGGCTGGAAAGGTAAAGGGCTGGACCTTTTGTGTTTCCTGTGCACCTCCTGTGTAGCTCCTGTTGTATGAGAGAACATCACCCTCTTGACCTGCTCCTGCTGTCTCCTGGCAGTGGGTGTGATGCCAGGGGCAGCAGGACCCCCCAGCACCAGCCAGGGCTCTGATGGTCAGCCTGGGCCAGGCTGCAGTGCCTGACCCTAGGCAGTGGTGCCAGGATGACAAAAAGGTGGTTCCCATGAGTTTTCTCACCACAGTGGGTGGGTTTTGCCCCAAGAGCACACCCAGAACAAGCCACGTGTGTTCTTGTCCTGGCTGATGTGAGACAACAGCTCCTCCTCCAGATGTGCTTTGCTCTGCTGATGGCTCAAGCCAGCTGTGCTGAACCTGGTCCAAAATCTCCAGGCATCCCTTGTGCTGGGAGAGGTAACTCACTGCCCTCCCTCCCGCTGCCTCTGGAGCACCTCGTGTGGCCAAACACCCACTGATGTCAGGTTTGAGAGGTTTGCTCGTTAGAGTTTCTTGTCAGTCTCCAGCAGGAGCTTATGATGCAATATGGAAAAAGCCAGAGGACGTGGCAGGCATCACTTGGTGCTCATCTGTGTGCTGCTTTCAGCATGTTCATGTAAATAAGTGTAGTAGCAACCTTGGAAATTATTGGTTGAGGGGTTTTTTTGCACATCATTCTTCAGTAAAGCAGATACAGCAATGGCTTGAACAGGTCTGTGTCTTTTCACCTTCATGCATAAATTTAAAGCTGCTGCACCTTTTTATTTACTTTCAACAAAGTTGCTGGAAACGTCTAAATGTTACCAGTACCCGTGTTGAAACATATTTTTATAGCGTGTTTCTAGAGCCTTTAACTTCAACAAAGCATTGAACAGCTCACGGACGGCGCCATCTCAATGATCTGTCCTCTGTGCATTCCTCTCAGCTCTCAGACACGAGCCCCGTGCTAACCATACATCATTATTAGACTGACTTCATAGCACTAATTGACACAGAATGAAATTCAGAGCAGGAAACACAGAGGCTTTAGCATTCAGTACGAACAGACTGCAAATTAGTGCTGCTGCTGTAGAGGTTAACTGAGATTGAGAACTGCTCTCTTACCACCATGTCAGCTGAATGTTTCCTAGTTTTGGGAAATAGCCATGATTGGCATCTGAGGGGTAGAGGGGATGCGGAGGGAAGGAGAGCACCTCACCCTGAGGAAATCCTACAGCAGATTGCATATTGGTGTCAGCTTCAATCAGAAGTGGCCCTCTGAACTTCCCAGGCAGCGTTGAAACTCCTGAACTTGCAGGTGTTCAAAATATCCCAAATCTTGCATGGAAGGGAACAAGTAACAGCTTAGTGAGCTGCACATCTGGGACATCTGGAGCCAAAGCAGGGTGGGACTGAAAGCCCAGGTCTACACGGGCCCAAAGTTTATTTGTATTTCTTACCTTTAAGTCACAGATTTGTATGACTGAAAGAAAAAGTTATGGAGCAAGTTTTGCCTTTCAGAAATTTGTCTAAAGACCTCCTTCTCTTTTTGGCAGCTTTATGTTAGGTGTTTACTGTAAACACCAGAGGTATCTATAGCTGAGTTCATAGAAAATATTGATTTTGGTTCAGGATGAACAGATACTGAATGTTTGCTGCACAGCAGAATCATCACCTGCATTATGCAGATTTTCTCATATGAAAACATGGCAATCTTTTCCATGATTACAATATTAAAATTCTTGAGACGATGTTTTACCCTTAGTAGCAGTCTAGAGCAGTCCAAAAACATCAATTAAAGGGTCAGGAATATATATAAGAGCCAATAAAACGTTTACTACTTACAAACAAGCTCATTAAAATAAGCTCATATATATAAAATATCTTTTTCTTCCCAGTGGCTGTAGTGGCAGCTCATCCAAACCAAACACACAGCCCATGTTTCAGCTGCAAGGTGAATTTCTGTATGGAAGGAGGTGTCATTTCTGATGGCATGCCCACAGAGCCATTAAAACCCAGGAACAGAGTGCTTGTGAGAATGCAAGGGGATGCCAGGGCATGTCCAGCCACCCTTTTGTGCTTGCAGAGTTCAGACAGAGCTGAGTGGAGGGTTCACTGATGACCATGAGCTGTACAAGCTCATGAAAGCAGGGAAGTGCTGTGGAAATGGTTCATCCATTTCACTCTAAATGAACCATAGAATAGAAAACTGACTACTGCTGACTGGAATAATTGGACCACAGGAAAAACTCATACAAAAAACCCTGTTCATCTCCTACGAAAAAGGCACGTGCTTCAGAAAGTCCTGTGGAAATGCTGCCTCACATCATGGACTTTTAATTTCTTCCTTCTCCTGGCTCCTTGCTCGTCCATCAGCTGATGTGATGCAGCAGGAGCCTTTCAGAGATTCTACCCCACTCTGTGCAATGAACCCAATCTGCTTTGCCCATCTGCAAGTTGCAGTGCCAAGGAGAGCAGAGCTGGGTCCTGCTGTGGTGAGGAGTCCTCCTCTCTCATCCCTTCTGCAGAAAGTGGGACCTGAAAGCCAGAGTACGGTCTGAATCCCTCTCACATTAAATTCCTGCTGCTGTCGTGCTCTTTAGCAGCAAGTTTTTTAAGGTTTTGAACTCAGCATGAAAGTGGCCAAACACTCTGTAGCTTGAACTTGATAATAAAATAAGCCTTGTTTATAATTTTAAGTGAAAAGCTAATTGTGCATTACCTGCCAAAACCATGAATGCATTGTCTGTTTCCAGCCCTTTGGCAGGTGTTATGTCCAAGAATGGGCTAAGGATAGGTACTTCCAGCTCAGAAATGCATGCATGATGCTGTCTAACCTCTTCTTCTGTCAGCTAAAAAAGGGAAAATAGTGTCTATTTCACTTGGGTTTTTTCATTTTTGTTTTTCTTGAAATGCATGCCAGCGCAGCAATTAAGTAATTCCTATCTCAGTTTTAAGAATAATTTATAGGGAGATCCTCCTGAGTTAAATCATCTTTTGTGAAAGATTGCAATGGAAGTGTCTGTCTTCACTGTGATCAGACAGCTTGACTCTGAACAGCTGCATTTCATCAAAGATGACTTCATGCTATGACTTGCTAACAGCAGCCTGTGTTGTGTCCTGTATCTGTACAATTAGCTTATCAGGAGATGGGAAAATAATATAAATATTCAGTGATGAATTTAGCACTGACATATTGCAAAACACAGATGCTGAATTTCAAAACTGTGAAATGAATGGTTCACAGGGTCTGATATTACCCCCAACATTCAGAACGTGTTTTGGGTTTTTTTTCTGAATGAAAATATCTTTTTTCCATTTTCAGCATCTCCCCGGTGTGGGAAGCACTGACCACGTCCACCCTGAGCCCCTAAAAGTTGTGTGCTTAAGGCTTGTGGGTAGGAGAGGAATATGAGTATCAAATGTGAGGCCAGTGAGGCTTCCCTGACTAAATAAAGGACAAACCAAGCCCCACAAACCTATCTTTGCAGTCACCAGGAGTGACCTATCTTCAAGGCTGAGTTGTTTTCTCAACAAAAGCTGCACCATGGAGTTGATTCACGCATGTCACCAGTGGGCAGCCTCCAAATTGTCATCCTGGGCACTGATTAAAGCTCTCTGAGCTGTTTTCCACAGCTTGCTCCAAACGTGGAGTTTGGCAGCTGATGGAGATTTTGGTGGCCAGCACTTTGCTGCGTGTTCTCAAGCTTGGTCAGTGGAGCAGGTGAAGAAGAGGATGTGGCTGTCGGGCAGGGGCAGCTGAAGCTTTTGTCTCAGTTTGATTGCCACGGCAGGAAGATGCCATGGGGGCTGCCAGAGGGTTTAGTGGCTTATGTAAATAATTTCATGCTTCAGCTGTGTTGCAGTTGCTGTTAAAAGCCCGTGCTATGGCCCAAAACCTGGCTGTGACCCTCCAGCAGTGAGCACAGGGCCCTGAGAGGCACCAAACACACACGTGGCTCCTGCACCTCGGGGTATTGAAAGAGAAATATACCAGAAAGATATTGAACAACTTTGCCCTTAAAAGAAAACCAGTAATAAAAGACCCACCACGGTCTGGGTGCAGTTTTGCCTTGAAGAGAGATTTTTAACACAGGGGGAAATCCGTTGTCCTTCAGAAGCTGGTTTTGTTTACCTCAATCAGTGCTAAAATATTCATTAAAGACAGCAGAATTGCTTTGTATTATGCAAAGAAACTTCATATTAAGTGTTGTCTGTATGTGTTCAGCATATGAATACATTATATTCTTAATGCTCAGACACTGCAAATAGCTGCCTTGAAAAAGGATCCCGACAACTTTCTAAAATATGTATTTGATTTATAAAAACCCCCCAACCTCAGGGATATATCAGACCTCTGGATAATTTTTATATGAAAAACTGGACCAAACTTCCTCCCAAAGTTACTCAGGAGGAGTAAATTGATCTAAACAGAAAATGTGAGATGGACAAAACCAACCAGCTGCTGTATCTTTTCCAATAGTTGTTGTCACTTGTTGCATTTAGAGGGATCCCCGTGTGTGTTTTGGGTTTGCTTCTGTGTGATCTGACCCTCCTTGCTGGGCTGGTGCTCCCCAGATGTGCTCCCCAGATGTGCTCCCCAGATGTGCTCCCCAGATGTGCTCCCCAGGCAACACCTTGGCTGCAGTCTTCCAACCTGAAGGAATGTCAGGAATGCCATTCTGGTGGCATTAGTCGAATTGTCCCCTGAAGCAAATTAAAAATGCTTTGCAAAATGCACAGAAATGGTTTCTTATCCTCAGCCCGAGAAGCGAGGGAATTCCAAATGAAAACTGGCTTTGGACATGAGTGTTGGTAAATGGCAGATGGAGCTGATGCCCTCCCACCCTGTACTTGTGTCCCTCTGGCTGTGTATTTCTTGGAGCCTTTGTAGGAAAATATGTCTGATCTGCAACACATCACATTATTAGGGTGGTTTTTTTCCACCAGATTGTCATAATATTTTAGAAAGTTTGTGTTGATTTTGTTTTCAGGAAATGAAAGTGAGATTCATGAGTAAGTACAAACTAATTGGGCATAGAGATAAATCTGGTTTCTTTAACAAAAACAGTCTTAATTCTGGAGTAACTGAGTGTAGCTGACTCCTCATAATCTGCTTTGGTTATTGAACAGAAGAGCAGAGCAGCACTTTTGCAATTTATAACAGTATCTAATAATTTCTGAAAGAGGAGTGAAAAGAGATGTCCTGATAGCCACTTAATGAGGCAATTTTTAGTCAAAATATTGTTTTTCCCTTGGAACTATCCCATTCAAGCTCCCTCATTTGAGTCTTTTTACAATTCTAATAGACACTTAGTTATTAATACCATTATGAGATGAAACTGTGGTGAAAATGTCCTAACCATTTTTATTCATCAAGTGTCCTGAGCATATTCTTCTGCCTTTTGTCATAATCTTCTATGGAGCTACTTGCAAGTGAGCACTTTGCTATTCCCCCAGCTGCAGTAACTCAATGTGATGGCTTTAAATAATGGAAAGCCCTAAAATATGACGGAGTTAAACAAATTCCAGGGGAAATAATGTAAAAAATATTATTTGGAGCAGACACACAGTTTTGGTTTTACCTGTCCATTGCTGCACTGAAAAATATTCCTGTTACGTTCCAAATCAACAAAATAAAAAACTCCTAAAGGGAAATTTCCTTACTCTTGCCTGAGGAATGAATCAGCATTGCTCCTTTCCATAGATCTTATTAAACAGAGTATCATTTAATGTGTCTTTTAGGTGAGGACTTTTAAACGTAGTTGATGGCATTCAGTTTCCATTGCTACTGGGGTTGGGCAGAATGAAGGAGCAGGGAGGCTGACACGAAGGTGACCTGGGACAGCACAAGCCTGGCTGGTGGCTGTGTGTCCCCTGGCCCCTGTGCCCTGGGTGTGATGGCAGGAGCAGTGTGGGGGGCTCACTGCAGAGCTGCACTTCCACTCCTGGTTATGGCAAAACCTCCGTGGGGAGAGCTCAGGGGACACAGAAGTCACGGACAGCCCTTGTCTGGGATTTCAGGTACGATCTCTGAGTGGGTGTGATTCCTTCCTGCCCCTCTCAGGGCATCCGGGCAGCCCGTGGGGCACACAGGGTTTGTTGTGGCTCTTCAGACAGACAGACAGAACGTGAGAGCTCAGGGATGGCTCTGCAGGGACCTCACTTGTCTTCTCCACCTACAAACCCTGGTGGCTGAGTGGCTGTGCTCAGCTCAGGGAGACCCCAGCGTGGGCTGGCAGAGGGACAGATGATGTGCCTCTGGCAGAGGGGCACTGCCAGGGCCAGGGTGCTGCTTGGTGAGCAAAGGGCACCTGTGCCAGGTTGGAGGAGCTGCTGCTGCTCAGCACCCTGTGGGCATTCACAGGCAAGGATGAACGGCCAGGGTTTAAACTCTGCATTTCTGAGTGCCTGATGATGTTTGTGCAGAGAACAGGGAACAGAACAGGGGATATGTCTAAGAAAGTCTGTGCTGAGAGCTGGGCTGAAGCCAGGCGCATCCTTTATTGCATCAGGGGCCAAAACCAGGAGCTCGAGTGCTTAACTGTGAGGGATGCTGATGTTCTGCTCCCCCAGAGATGTCCTGTGTGACTGGAGAAAGGGTGCTGCTAAGCAGGGTCCCCCCCGTGTCTGCACTCACTGCCTGACTCATGAGGTAGATAGAAAAGTATTTGATAAAACTCTTTATTTACAAGGGGAAAAAAGAAACAAATGCACAAAGGAAGATGGAAGAAGGAAAGGATCTTGGATTTCTGCTAGAATTAGCAGGGAATTATTAATTAGTATTTTGGGAGAGGTAATAAAATTTCAGTGACTAAAATTAAAACCTTATCTCTTTGGCAACAGAAATGTAAGACTACAGAGGATATATTGGGAAATGTTGTCCATGTTCTCCAAGTTCAAGTGGCCTCTCAGTGCAAGAACCCTTGCCAGCTCCAGTACCAAAATTTCCAGCAGATATTTTGTTTTTGATAAATCTGAATGCTTTTCTTCCGTGGCTGAAGGGTTACAGGAGGCTTTGCTGACTCCATAGGGCTGACAGGGTCCTGGAAAAGCAGAAGGAACCCTCGGAGAGGGTGGAAAAGGGGCTATTTCTTACCACAGTGACATACAGTTTTAAGATCCGAAGGAGTATTTCAAGGTGTCAGCCCGTTCCCTGGTGCACAACGGTGGTAATTGTATTTACAGTTACATGTAACCAGATTTGCACGGTCCCATCAGAGATGAAGAGACTGCTGTGGTGTGACTGCCACACGTAGAGAGGTGGGAGGTGCTGTGGGGAAGCTGCAGGGGCTGCTGGAGCTTTGTGGCTGTGAAGTCTGCTGATGGTATCCTCGAGTGATGATAAAATCAAGGAGACTCTAAACAGAGCTTTTTCTAAATAAAGTGCACATGGAATGTGCAAGAGAAGCCTAAACATACATATCCTTCTTTAGCTCAGATAGGGGAAGGACGGGTTTTGTTTGCTCTCTTGATATTTTATGATTCACACCTTAATTCCAAGCTTTGCCAAAAGCCCTGACAAATTTTACTTTTATTAGAAATTTCCCTTTCTAGTCCTTCTCTCGTGCATTCACAAAGCCAGTGGTTTATAGGCATAGCCTTGAGCAGTTCCTGCAGCTTCCCAGCGTGCTGCCAAACGCAGTGAGCCCAGGTGGTGCTCACACAGCCTTTCCCTCTGCTCTGAGGCTGCTGGCAGTGCTCCAGCCCAGCCCTCAGAGGCAGCTCCATCCCTCTGCCTGCTCCTTTCCCGTGCTGCTGCTCAGCCTCCCTTTGCCCTCCATCTCTGCCACAGCCCATCTGTCCCAGCTCCCCTCGGTGTGCATTTAACAGCTGCATCCCCTTTGTGTTTTCTCACTGCCCCTGGAGGTGCCTTTCAACACACAGCAACGGGTCTGGACCTTCAGTTCAGTTTTGTGCCTTGACGCCTTTGAATCTGATTTTGCAGTTGAGGTAGTGTGGAGGAGATACTGATCTTGGCCAGATATTTCACCCAAATTACCTAAAACTCAAGGTCAGGCAGCCCCTGGCTATGTGTTTATGGACTCTGGGCTGGGTCAGCTCACAGCATGGATAAGTTGGTGGAGCTGCTCTTCCCCAAGGTGGGTGGAGGTCCCCAGCAGGTGAATGTCCATCAGCCTGCCTCAGGCAAAGCTGGTTTCCTGTACTGCTCCCAAAAGGAGCCTGAAGCAAGAAGCTCAGCCACATGACACTGGGGGAGATGAAGACTCTCCATCCTTCCCCAAGCAATTTTGGTCTCGCCAAGTACTCTGCTTTCTGGGAAAATGAGTGTTTCCTGAGCTGGAGAACAGAGGTGAGGTGCCGTTCTGGAAAGGGTTTCTTGCACCTTTTTTTTTCTGCATATTTTCAGCTGAGTATTTTATCTAAAAGCCAAAGAGCTGGTACCAGTGCTTTTCACCAAGGAGAGATCTTTCCTGATATTAGTATTCCATGTAGTTATTGAACAAGCCCTGTGCATGGCCCTGTAGGGGATGATGAAGTTCTCATTGCTGAAGATGAGGGATTTTCCCAGCCAGGATGTACATGCTCCTGTTTGATGTGCAGTGTGTTGTGCATGTCTTTGGTCTGGTTGTTTGCAACCTTTTGTCCTGCAGGAAACTGCACTTCTGTAGTGGTAGAGTTACAAAAAAATAATGTGCTTTAGATGTCTTCAGCCAGAAAGACACGAGAGACCATGCCATGAATATTGCTAAGACACCAGCTTGGAACCTGGAATACTCCTTGCTTCGGACAATTATTCAGCAGGTTTTTCTGTGGCTGCAGTGATGGATGCTGCAAGGGGAAAAATACCCTTCAAACTTCATGTCCAGTTACGTGAATGAGAAGGGTAAAAGTATTTATAAATGCTCCTGGAATTCTGAGAGAGGAGAGAGGTTTGAAGGCGTGTGGATACATCTATCCTTTAATAGAACACTGAGGTGTAAATCATAGTTGGGTGAGAGCCTGTTGGAGTTGTTCCCCACCTGCTCCCCCTTGCCATGGAAGGACTCCCAGCGAGTCCTGCTCCTCTCCCTCTGCTCTGTGTTCTGTTGAACTCTTTTCTCTGTAAATTGAAAATGGGACATCTGTCATGTGGAGACATCCTGGCACGCAGGGTGTCAGCAAATCTGTGTGTGATGCTCCTGTAATGACGTTTTCTAGTGGCTGCAGCTTTTGTCAAATGAGCAGGGACATCCATCCATGGTAATATTCCATAAATGCACCACGCAGCCAAATCACTGGGCAGTGCAACACAAGGGCTGAACAGGATTTAGCCCAGAGTTGAGCACTCAATTTATGATAGCTCTTTCCCAGGCCATCCTTACTTTGCTTTTATGAGCCTCAGAATGACAGGGAGAAGGTGTTTGCTTCCAATCCCCTCCGTTGTTTGTGCTTTGGCTTCTGGCTCCGTGCAAACGTTGCTGTGTTGGTTGTCCTCATCTTCACATCCTTGGCACCCCGTTCTGTTCTCATTATACAGGATGTTCATGATGTGCTGTGCAGCCTGGGTGAGCTCTCCTCAGCTCTCCTACTGCCATATGTCTAATGGCAGATAAGCAGTAAGCAGCTTGTTATCTCAACAGAGAGGCAGAGCCTGACTGCAGCCGCTGCAGCCAGGATAATGTCTATCAGCTGAGTCTAAAGCATCACTGCAAGTTTTTTGGTTTGATTAATGCACTTCCCTACAACTGAGCTGCTGGATGAGGGGAGCTGGGTTGGTTTTTGAGGTGGTGGTGGTGATTTGAGCAATTGGATCAGCAGAAGGTACTTCTGAGCAGCTCTTAACTCTGGCTTCACTTTTTAACTGCTGTTGTACCCTGGCACTAACTCTATTGCTCTTGTAAGGAGATTGATAGAATAACGCTGGAATCCTCAGGAATGCAGGGTAGGAGCTGTGCTCACACCCTGTAGGTCTCTCCAGCTATCTTCAGTTCACCAAGGCAACACACAGTAATCTCCTAGAAGAGTACATTTCTGCCTCTCAGCTGAAAACACATTTAATCTGATCTTTCTGTGGCAACACATTATTACAGAATGCTGAAGTTTTCTCGTGTAGATTTGATTTGTTATTTCCACCATCTGAGTGCTCTAATCTCTCAGATTTATGATCTAATTATTTGCCGTTACTGTTAGATCCCAAATTAATTAACATTGCAGCGGTGCTGGCTCATTAGCAACATTCATTGGGGTCATCCCACACACATAAGCACATCATCAACCTAAGGACATGCATTTCCTTTTTATATTACCACTGTTCACTTGTCCTTCCTGCCTCGGTGACATCGTGTTGCTCTGCAGCACCAAAAGAGCCCACTTCTGTCTCACTACGTGCTCTCCATCACCATCAGTCCCCGTGTGTGTTGCTGGAATGTTTGGGCAGTGTGGGAGCTGTTGCTGTGCTCGCTGCTTTCCTGAGCCCTCTGCCCTTTTGTGTGCAAACCACCATGCCTGATGTCTCTGCAGGAATCAGTCGATTTATTTTGCGTGCAAAAGAGAGATATCTCATGGAATTCTCCTACTTTGGCAATAACTAGGTTATCAATATATCAGTTGCCAGGTCAGGTCTCCTAAATAACGTCTGGCTGAGGGTGCTATTTCTTTATTTGTTAATAAAGCCATTTTTCCTCCTATCATCCTGCAAAGTGCTATTGCTCAGAGCTTGTGTTTTCTTTATGTTGTGGCTCTGAGTCTCATTTCAAAACAACCCTCTAAGCCCCAGCTGTGATGGGATTGTCTGTCAGAGATGGTGTTTATCAAATGCTGCCTCCACTCTCTGCAAAATGTTAACCTCCATTACCTTATAGTGCTGTGTGTCTCAGGCACTCCAAGATCCTCATGGCTGCTTGTCATGGTCTGAGACAGCTATAAACTCATGTGCTGGACTCTAGATATTACCTAAAGTTCTGAAAAACGTCTCTTCTTTGGGAAGTTTCAATACTTCTGCCCTGTGTTCGATTAAGTGAGGAAGAGCTCTACTGGAGTGCTACCACCCTGCTTTTTGTGATGGCCTTGGGGTTCCCGAGGTCACCCACTCTCCATGAGTCTGCAGGAAGCCAAGCTTGTGCAACCCTGCAAGTGGTACCCCTCTCCTCACCTAATTCAGCCTGGGAAACACAAGAGCAAAGAGTTCTTCAGGTCAATTCTTGCTGCATTAGGTCAATTCTTGCTGCATTAGGTCAATTCTTGCCTGCATTAGGTCAATTCTTGCTACATTAGGTCAATTCTTGCCTGCATTAGGTCAATTCTTGCTACATTAGGTCAATTCTTGCTGCATTAGGTCAATTCTTGCTGCATTAGGTCAATTCTTGCCTGCATAGGTCAATTGTTGCTGCATTAGGTCAATTCTTGCTACATTAGGTCAATTCTTGCCTGCATAGGTCAATTGTTGCTGCATTAGGTCAATTCTTGCTACATTAGGTCAATTCTTGCCTGCATAGGTCAATTGTTGCTGCATTAGGTCAATTCTTGCTGCATTAGGTCAATTCTTGCTGCATTAGGTCAATTCTTGCCTGCATTAGGTCAATTCTTGCCTGCATTAGGTCAATTCTTGCTGCATTAGGTCAATTGTTGCTGCATTAGGTCAATTCTTGCCTGCATTAGGTCAGTTCTTGCCTGCATTAGGTCAATTCTTGCCTGCATTAGGTCAATTCTTGCTACATTAGGTCAATTCTTGCTGCATCAGGTCACCTGCTGCAGAGAGCAGGAGCCAAGTGCAGCCTGGGCTGCCCAACCTTGGGTGTGTGAGATCTGTAAACAAACCTTTTTCCCATCGTACCCAGACATTTATTTGCCGCAGAGCAAGCAGGAGTTGGGAAATGCCCCTCACCCATGGTCAGTCAGGTGTTTCCATCCCTTGGCTGGGGGCTTGGGGAAGGGCTGCAGGACAGGCAGCTGAGTCCTGAATAGGAAATAGGAGTGGGTTGCTGGGATTTGGGTTACAGTCTCACCAGTGTTTTAAGAGCTCAGCCCATCTGTCAGATAAAAGCCGAAAGGAATGGATATAAATTCCTCAAAATAAATTTGGCCTTGTCAAAACCTTTTCCTCTCCCTGACCTTTATCTCGCCAGTGTCTTTTGTGTTTCAAGTCACAGCCAGATTTTGAAGCCTGAGAATTTCCCAGGGCCGGATTTTGTTCTTTCCCATCATTTGGAGCATTGCCACCATGAGGACACGGTGGCTTGTGGTGGTCCCCTGGGGAGGGAGGTCTGGACCCCCACGAGTCCCTGGCAGCAGGGGTGGCTCAGCACTGTCCTGGGACTCTGCTTTCCTGAGATGGACAATCAGTGAGGCAGGGCTGAGGCAGCAGCTGGGCCTTGCCAAGGTCACAGCAGCTCCCAGAGGGGACTGCTGGGTGTGAGCAAATGTATTTCAGCAGTGATACAACAGCAGGAAGGGTGAGACACAGACACTGAGGGTAAAAAGGTGCCAACCAAAATGGGAATGTATTTCCTTCACTGCAAGGAGTGGGAAGGCTCTGAGTAGTGCCAGGGCTGTGCAGGCAAGCACAGTCCTCTCAGTGGTGCTTGAGGGTGATGGTACAGGTAGTAGATACAAAGGAAAGGGCAGTGGGCAGTATTTTGGTCATGGTGCTGATCAGAATTGTCCTGGCTTATCAGATCTACCCAGCAGCTGGGGTTTCTCAACCTCTTTTGCCATAGCTCCCTTGGCCTGTGCATTTTGGAAATGTCAAAATTAAATTTCTCAATGACCCCCGAAACAATAAAGAGGTCAGACTCCCTCACAAATTAAAGATGCTAAGGGGAGCAGCAGCAGTTTCAAACTGCTCCTAAGCCCTCTGTTTAGAAGTGTTTGAATTGATGTACTTTGCTATCCCAGAAGTTTCTCACTAAGCCCCTGTACTGACATTGCCAGTACCTACTGCTTCTGCAAGAAGCACCTTGAACAAGGACTTTGAAAGTATCAGTCTGTTCAGGAGCCAGACAGCTGGGAACTGAAGCCAGATATCATAAAGCTATTAACATTTCATTTAATTCCAAACTGCTCTCTCTTTCAATGACCATCTCAGGAATATGTTCAGAATTTCCACTTTCACTGAAGTCTAAGACTGGAATTGTGTTTAGGATTATAATTCCGGTATGCACTGATGAGCTAGAAGAAGTCTGAAGGGAAAGTAGATGTATGTAAGTAATTTTTGATGTTAGAGATGTCAGGGTTACACAAAGAAAGTTACTCTAAGATTTTGGTTTCCTTTAAGGGGAGACAGATGTATATGTAATAAACAGAGAAAAAAAATTCTTGAGCCTTTAAAACACACAAACAAAAGAACCCAGATGCCTAATATGCCTCAGTGCATTCTGTAACCAGTCTGTAAGCAGTTCATTGCAGTTGTCCTTCAAAGTTCCCAGGCTGGGATTGCAAACAACTTGGAAACAAATTATTTAGAGAGAGGAAAGAAAGGGTACGGCATCCAAAAGTGTAATAAATCCTTTGGAGCTTGATCTGGGGTGGAGGAAATACTTGGGACTGTCTCCAGGTCAAAACAAATCTAACAGGGTTTTGATTTAGCACGACCCAAACCCTGCTGGCCCCAATGCCAATTCATTAATTGCAGCTACCCAGTGCCATTGCCCTGCTGTCCTCTGCTGTCCTCTTGTGAGGCTCATGGACTGGGATTACAGCTGTCCTGGGGAATGAAGGGATAATGGCACTCATTTGTATGCACTTTAATTGTGCAGTTGTCGGATCTCAAAATGAGAAGAACGGCACAACCTCTGTTTAACTAGAATTAGTTTCCTTATGCGAAATGGAGAGAGACTTCACTTGATTAATTTAAGCCTGCTTCCTGCCTCTCATTAGCAAATAAAAGCTTCTTTGTATGCTGGGGTGGGGGTATTGAGGCAGGGAGGGGGAGATCAAAGGCTGCTGCTTTCTGCCGGGTTCTTCTCCAGATCAAGCCCCCAGGAAGCGGCCGGGACTCTGGAACTGCTGCGAGGGGACTCAGACACAGATTGGGGCTGGCAGGTTTGTGCTCCAGGCTCCATGAGAAGTCTCAGTCAGAAACTATTTTTGTTGAAAGCATTTCTCACTCTCTGCATTATTCAAGACTCGAGGCCTTTTGCAGAGTCCCTCCGGCCTCGCCGCTGAGCACAAAGGCCATCTGTGCCCTGGCTGCCGGCCACTGCGGATGGCCAGGGGAGATCCGTCCTTCCCAACCCACAGGGAGAGCCCAAAATGCACAAAGGGACCTTGGCACGGAGGAGTCCTGGTGATGCCTTAGGTTTTAACTTTTCTATTTTCAAATTCTGTACTGCTCAGAGTGTAACTCTGAAGTTCCTTGGAGCCTGTAATTCCTGCTCTCTCGTACTGGGCAGACAGAACAAAGCCTCTCCAGGCTTTGCCTTCAAGGACAGCCAGGCTGTTTTTAGGCCCAAAATGTGTAAACCAAAGATTCTAAGGGGGGCAAGCTGAGGGGAATTGCATCATTAAACTGGGGCTTTAATTGGAGAATTAACCCTGATATGCAAATGATCCAAACCTATAAAAGTGTGAAGAACTCGTGACCTGGGGTCCATCTTGGGGTCCAATTTTTGGAAGCAGCCTCTGGCTCCCCCAGGGTGTACCTTGAAGGCCCTTCAAATAAATACCTGTCTTTATTCCCTTACTCTTGTCTAGTCTCTGTTTCTAGGTGGCTGCAGGAGGCATCACTGGTGCTGGGGACAGAGCAGATTTGCCCCAGAGTTTTACCACTGCCTTATGGGGATGCAGATGTCTGCAGGAATCTCAGTAGCTTTGTGTTTTAGATGAAGCTGCATCCAACTTTATACCAGAGTTATTTCTGGCAAATGCAATATGAGGTTAGAGCAAGGCAGTGGTTTTTTATTTCTTTTTCTCCTTTTTGCTCAGGAAAAAGTTACCTGCAAGAAGCATCATGCTTTTCCTAGAAAAGTCACTCATCTTGGGGTCCTTTGTTAGTCTTTGAAGAACGAAGTGTCTGTTAAGTTATGCAGACTGAGTGGTTTGTACAGACATGGATCTCCATTTATTGTCCCAGAAGGAGGTTCAAGACTATTTTCTAATTGGGAATTAAGGAAAGAAAGAATTTCTCTGAGATTTCTTTTGCTTTCGGAGAGGGGAGGCCCCATGTCCCATGGATGGTGCAGAGCACAGTGAGAATTGTACCAGAGCCAGTTACCAGACCAGAATATTGCTGCTCCTGACAGTGTCCTTGGGACAAAAAGCCTTGGGTACTCACTTTGGTTAGGCAGACAGCATAATGATATTGGTTTAAGGATGAGGTTTTTAAATCATGTCACCAATGTAAAGGTCACACAAATCATGCACAGCACCAGTGAAGCTCTCTGAAAACACCTGAAGGAAATGAAAAGAGCACTCTTAGCCTTTCCCTCCTCTAAATCCCAAGTGTCCCTCCCTGGACACCAAGGGCAGAAAGGGAGACTGGAGCAGGGAGATGCTGAGCAGCCCTTGAAAACCACAAGACCCTTGTTGATCATTGTTTCTGAGCATTGCTGCTCTCTGGCAGAGCACATCCTCTCTCTGCCCTTTGGTGGCTGGGATTGCTCTGCTCAGTCCTTAGCCCCAAATATCTGTGATCTGAAGTCCTCTGTGGGGTGAAGAGGATCAGAAACAGCACCGTGGAGTAGTGTTAAAAGAGATGCTTTAAAAAGCACACAAAAGGGAACGGGAATCTTGCAATGAATCATTTCCTACAGAAAGGAAAGTTGTGCCCTGAACCCTCTTGACTTCACCGTGAGTCACAGCCTCCCAGGCACACTCTGCTCGGGAGAAGGGGACTGCTGGCCTCACAGCAGTGACTCGCAGCTCAAGATGATCAACTCCTTCTTGAAAGTCTCCTGGAGATGAGTCACAGCTCTCCCTTTGCTCTGCAGCCCATGAGCAGAACCCTGTGATGTGGCAAGAGGGAGTGAAGGTATTGGCCACGGAGCATCAGGCTTTTACTGTGCATGAAAACAGTCTCCTGTTGAGCTGGGCAGTCTGTCAGCATGACAAACCCTGTTTCCCGTTATTTTGGAGAAAAGAAAAAAAATTCTGAATGGAAACAAATCTAACGTGATTTTACGATTTCAAATTGCGAGTGTCAAATATTTTTATTTTTAACGAGCTGTTAACCCTCCATCAGAACATGAATGCAGTGAGTTCCTAGAGATGGTGGAGGTGTGTCTCTGCAGCCTGCTGTGCTCTGCAGGACTTTCCAGGACTTGTGGCTGTCTCTGGGGCACGTGCCTTAGGTGGGGTCACTCAGTGGCTGCTGTTTCAGAGGGAGCCTGGTCACCAGCAGACCAGGGAAGGTGTCACGGGCACAGGGATTGCTCTGAGCTGCTGCTGGGGTATCAGGAAGGTACCACTGTGTGTAGCTTCACATGTAGGGGGCATTAGAAACCTTACTTAGATGGAGTAAAGATGATCCTTCAAATACGTTGGGCCACGAGTAAAGTTTGAGTAAGTGTGTGGTGCTGTAAAGAAAAAAAGGTAGTGCTCAGAATGGGAGAGCAGAGTTTCTAAAGGCTCCAGCACATCTGGAAGTCTGGAAGAGATTAAGCAGTGTTTCCCTCTGTGTTTGTGTGTGCTGAGCTCTGCCACAGAGGAAGATGGCCAGAGGGAAAGTTTCTTGGAGTGATAGCCCTGATGCACTTCACATGTTTGAATAATGCTCGAGTGAAACAGAGCCTGGTCTGGGGCAGAAGTTTTGGGAATGCCATCCTAACATGGCACATCTCAGGGAGGACGATTTTTAACTGAAGGATGTGGAAGATGTGTGGAGCTGCAGCAGAATCGATGAGTGACTCAGGTTGAAGCATGCAGCTGGAAATTTTGGCAGGACTAATGGAGTTTGTGATGAAAGACTGGATTAGGAGTGGGATCTGGAACAAACCAGCCCGAGATTATCTGCTGGGAGATCTTGAATTAACCTGTGATGTGACATTCAGCTTCCCGTGGAGCACTGACCTCTCCCACTGGGCAGGTGACCTGGCAGGTGACAGGGTGGGTGTCAGCAGAGCTCGGGGGCCCTGCAGAGAGGAGGTGATGGGGAGGGTCCTGCAGGGCTCAGACTCACAGCCTGCAGACCCTGCTGCCTGCTGCAGAAGCACTTCAAGCACCATCGTGGTGCTGCCCGGGCAGGGACAGCCCGAGCTGCACGGGATTATCCATCAGGTTCATATTATCTCTGCAGCAGAACGTGGATGGGCTGGGAACCTGAAAATGAAAGGGCCACGTACTGAGTTTAAATTGAAAATTGATACGCAATCCCGTGTATTATCAGAGACAAAATTTGTAGTACTGAAAAGGGAATCGTGGGGTGGAAGGTGAGCAGGTAAAACTCTTTGGGTTTTGGGGATCAGCTAAAGGAATGTGAGCTAAAGGAGGCAGGGGTAAATAACTGAAAAAGATTTTGCCATGATAACATCTGGGAAAAGTGCTTGTTATTGTGTTGAGTATATTCAAGTCCTTGGTGCTCTTAAGTCTGGGAGTTAGTTCACTGCAAGGTCAGCGACTGAGTCGGTGAGAGGGAATTTAAGGATGTCTCCAGGGAATGAGAAAGTCTCAACAGAACACGCCTAGAGCTGAGAAAGCCCTGCTGCCTGAAGCCATGTCTCAACAACCTTCCCCTTCTACTGTGGCAGGGATGAAAAGATGAGCTGAATTTCTGCTGTTGGTGTCAGATACTGATAATAAGTGTGTTCACTTTGGCTTTTATTGGTTATAGCAGGGGAGAAAAATGGAATATTTAGCTAGTGCTGAAAGAGGTAGATTAAAAGTGAAAACTCTCTACTGCTGCTGAAAAACCTGAATTTGCTGGCTTGAGAGGAAGCAGAGCAGAAAGGGCTGCTGTGGGCAGTGTTGCTTCCTCTCCCTCGCACCAAAGTGCGTGCTCAGCACTGCCACAGCAAAGCACCAGGATCACTGAGGTTCTCCTCCCAGAGGGGGAAGCCTGGGAGCTTCCCTGTGGCTCTTTGGGGTACACACTTCACAAGACAGGATGGGGAAGGGCTTGCAGGGAGCTCTGAGGGTCAGGTCAGCAGAACTGGCTGTTCTCCCTCTGAAAAGGCCTCGAGACCTCGACGTGTGGTGCTTTTAAAAGCAAGGAGAGTCCCAACCTCCTGCAGAATGAGCACCACGTGCAGGGTGACCATTTGTCAGAGCAATGAAAGGCAGCGTGTGCCCGGGTGCCCTTTCCCATCTCCCAGAGCTGTGAGGGTTTGAAAAGGACACGAGCAAGAGCTGCAGTGTGTTACACAGACCAGAGCAGACTGGATCAGAGAGCTCTGCGAGAGGGAACAGCAGCTCCAGGGAGCAGGGATGCTGCATGTGATGTTCTCTGGTCTTTGTTTCCCTGCAGGAACAGGGACCAAAGTTCAGCTATTTCTGTCCTGGCTGGTACGTGTTGGGAGGCAGTCATCGTGAGGGCAGGGGGTTTCTCAGAGATTTAAAATCCCAGGAAAATGTTTCTGCTCTTTCCATCTTTGAAGGAAGCAGGGACAGAATGAACTCACACGTGCAGATGAGGATCTGATTTAGTGACAGGTGAATTAGCCAGGCTTGCTGTGGACAGGAGCTGCTCGTGGTCTGTCACAGAAAATACGTGATCTCCTCTCACACTGCTCATCTGGGTGCTTGGGCAGGGTGTGAGAGGGAGGATGACTTTTTCTTTCTCTTTTTTTGGGGTTTTAATTATTTAATTTTTTAAGCACATCTGAATGGGAAATAGGTTTATTTCCAGAAATGGGTTTGCAGGAACTCCTAGGAGGCATTGCAAACACTCAGGCATTCAGGCACACCCCACAAAGAATAAATGGGGAATTGATAGATGTGAACAGACTGTGGGTCTGAATATTTGTCCTCCCAAATTCTCTCCAGGGAATGCTGCTGGAGTCTGAACATTGTGGGAGGAGAACCAGGATTTATTTTGTGAAGATTCACTTACCATAAATAAATAAAAATAAATAAGTAGGCTAAATTAGTAATGAATAGTTCAGGCAGCTCTAATGCTAAATAAACATACTGAATTGTAATGAAAATACTAAAGCCTGTTTGAACTGGAGCTAGAAATCCAAGGAGAAATAACTGTGTGGCGCTTAAATTAGCACTTACCATAAAATATAAATACATGATATAAAATATAGAATTTTTTTTTTAAATTTTTTTTTTTACCTCATGAGATTTTAAAGATTCGTCTGTTCCCTGTGTTTGGAAGGCTCTAACTAGACACTCTTCAGTGCTATAGAGTGACATAAATCACTGAAGAATTATAAAATCCCTTGATGTATGCTCTTGGACAGTAACTATATTTGTAGAGGCTCTCATGGGGGTGCATTCATACTGATAGAAAGCTGTTTTAAATTCATACAGTTATCTCCATATAAAGCATTTTTATAGGATTTTCCACACTATGGGGGGTTGTGCGACTTTAATTATACAACCCAGGCTGTATTGGTAAAACTTACAGGCAAAGATAAGCCCTTTAGCAAGGCAGACTCCTGCACTTGAACTTAAAAGAAAATAATTTTCTTCTTGTGAGTTCCCCCGAGAAGAGCTGGAAAAATCAATATGTGCCCTGCAGGAGGGAGAGGCTGTGCTTGGAGCCAGCCCAGGGAGTGCTGTGGGTCCCTGGGCTCCGAGCCCCTGTGCCTGGGGTGACCCACCTCAGAGGGGCTCCAGGCTGCTGAAGGGCCACCAAGCACCAATCAGCCTTTTGTGACCACTTTAAACCATTTATTAAACTCTGCAGAGCTGCACTGGAGCTGCAACCTGCAGTGTGAGTCAAAGATTTAAATGTCCAAATAAAACTGTGCAGTCGGGGCGGAGAAAAGCAACGTGCAAATGGAGCTCTCAGAAATGGACTGTTCCCTTTGGAGAAAGGGCAGCTGCCCTTTCACTGAGGGCAAACCCCTCTGGTGATGGGGTGGGACTGGCTGATGGGCTGCAGGGGCAAGTCCTGGCTGATGGGCTGGGGATGAGCAGCAAGGCTGGTGTTTAGGGGATGAGCAGCAGGGCTGGTGTTTAGGAGGATTTGGCTGGGGATGAGCAGCAGGGCTGGTGTTCAGGAGGATTTGGCTGGAGATGA
>VZRV01004672.1:107843-127607 GCA_013398115.1 Falcunculus frontatus
CAGCAGGGCTGGTGTTTAGGGGATGACGAGCAGGGCTGGTGTTCAGGAGGGTTTAGCTGGGGATGAGCAGCAGGGCTGGTGTTTAGGGGATGAGCAGCAGGGCTGGTGTTCAGGAGGATTTGGCTGGGGATGAGCAGCAGGGCTGGTGTTTAGGGGGCTTTGGCTTGTTGACCAAGAGAAACCAAATGGCACTGGAGCTCAAGGGGCAGCTGGAAACTGATATCAGCATCCCAGTGGTGGAAAGAAATATTTCAGTGTGCAGACTGGAAATTATGTGCTTCTGAGGGTGTGGCCAGTTTCTGGCAGTCATGGGGAAAAGAGCTCTCAGGAGTGAAGATTCAGTTGTTCACTTGATAAAAATAGGATTATCTCCATCCCTAAGTTCAGCAAAGCAGCTTTTAGAGGCAGAATATATCTGTGCTCTCTGACTGCATTACACAACAAAAAGAATGTAAGAACTTAGAAGAAACGAATAAGGTACATCGTATCCCAATGTGGACTGAAAATGAAAAAATGAGAAAGCTTTTTGCTTTATCATAATAACACAGAGCAGAGTGAAAGAATGGCTCTGCATATGGAATAGAGTTAGGAGGATAATCAACTCAAACCTCCTATGATCCTACAATAGAGGCACCAACACTGGAGGCAGGCAGGAGAGTTAATAAATTAAGGTGCAACTAAAATAGATTCATGGTCATTTAACAACGTGTCAGGGCTCCTAGAGAAATGAGTATAATGTATTTAAGTCTAACGTGCAAACAACTTTAAACAGGAATGAATGAGGGAAGGAGAGAATGGGAGAAGATTTATTGCAGGAAGCAGCTGAGGTCAACTTGCTTTCACAGGAAAACGGGAGAAGAAAATGGCCCACACATGCCTGGAGGTGGCTGTGGCACTTCCTTCTTCCCTCAGTAGGAAGTAAAACACACTGAGGAAGTATCTGAATGCCCTTAAAGTGAGTTGTTCAAGTGCCCAGGAGTGGCCAAATGGTATTTCTCCTCTTAAATATTCCTAGATCAGTCACTTTCTGCTGAAGCCAACAGCCTCACTCATGTCATGAGAACCAACCCCAGCTCTCCTTCTCTGAGTATCAGCTCTGGGACTCGGCTGCCCAGGCAGCATTCACACAGGTTGGAGGTTTTTTAACTTGGTTGGTTGTCTTTTGGTGGGCAGGTAGAATAAGCCTGAGCCATCAATTCATTTCTTTTTGGCTCCCCTGCATTGTTTTCAGCTTGTGAGAAGTCTCTGTGTCTCCTGGGTTGGTATCAAAGGATGATAATCATCAATCCACCCCAGACAGGACAGATGGGAATCCATCTCTGTCTGCAGGCCCTGGCTGGGTGCTTTGAGAATAGTGTATGCAGCAGTATAACTATATAAATATATATAACTATAGAAATAGTTACTTTAAACTCTGCCCTAAAGAGAAGCGGGGGGAATTCACCTGTGCAGGTGTCCAGGATGGTTTTAGGCTGGCCATGGGAAGGGCTGGCTGTGTGCTGGGAGCTCTTTGGGAGATGTTTGTGGGCAGAACACAAAGGCCCTTTTTGCTGAAGGAGCAGCCATGGGCTGAGCCCTCTGTGAGGGCACAAAGCTCTGCCTGGCAGAGCTCCAGCACAGCTGGCTAGGGCACAGAGCTGTCACTGCTGTGCTCAAGGGTGAAGTGGCTCTGCCTGTTCCTTGCCCTCCCAGGAGCTGCTGCACCTCTCGTGGTGCCCCAGCCCCACCCTCAGTGCCTGTGCCCCTGCCAGGGCACCCTGAGCTGGGCATGGAGCCAGGGCAGCCCACACTGCTGCCAGGGTGAACCCAACATCTCCCCTGGAAATGTGAACCCATCACCTCCCCTGGAGGGTGACCCCAACACCTCCCCTGGAGGGTGACCCCAACACCTCCCATGGCAGGGTGACCCCAACACCTCCCCTGGCAGGGTGACCCCAACACCTCCCATGGCAGGGTGACCTCAACACCTCCCCTGGCATCATGAGCCCCATCACCTCCCCTGGGGTGTAAATTGAGTGTTCTTCACTCTGGCCCCGTGGAACATGAACTGGGGGAACTCTGGCACTTGCCAAACACAGGACCCTCACTCCTGCAGTTTTCCTCGTCCATTTCCCCCCCATGCAGGGCTCTGCTGCTGTTCTTGGTGAGGAAAAAAGGGACTAATTCTATTTCTTACAGTGATATTACTTTCTCTGCTCCTCTGAAAGCATGTATGTGCCTAAAGAGGCTCTCTAAGGGCTGCATTTTAAATGTTATCTAATTGAGTATTATTAAATTATATCTAAGTGAATATTATTTTAAAAACCCCTCTCCTTTTTAAAAAAAATTTATTTTATGGGATTAAAATAGAGACATTAATTTCAACATTTAATGGTTTTGGTGTGGTGATGTTCAGAACGCTCCCATGTTCATTTTTCGTGACTTGTTTAGCACTTGCTGTCGGTGCTGTTCACTGAAACAGCGCGTTATAAGTGAGCAGGCTCCTGGATGACATGGATGATTTATAAATACTTTGTACGGTCAGAACGTATTTATGCAGGACAACAATTTGTTTGGTTATTTCCAGAGGCTGAGCCACTAACAGTTACATTAGAGAGACAAAAAGGACTGAACTTGTGCTCAAGAAGGGCTGCTTTGGGTTGTTACCCTAATGAATCTACTATAGCTAGATAAAAATAGATAAGAAGTTTGGGCTTCAGGCTTTGTCTGCTTCAAAGATAACCAAGAAAAATGAAAAGTACCTTAGAAAAATGAAATATAAGGTCTTGCATCTTCGAAAGTTGATGTAAAACTCCACTGATGTCATCAGCGCAGGTGTGAGGCTTGGGAAGAATTACAGTGTGAGAAATATTCTTGTTCTGTGCTGTATGAATCAAGTGTTTGATTTAAATTTGTAAATGTACTTTATAAATCTCTGGTTTAAATCTCTTATTTGAAGCAGTAAGGTATCTTATGTCATAGAGCTAAGTGTAAGAACAAATGTAAAAGAGAACCAGATGTAGACAAATGTAAGCCAGATCCTGCTCTGAGATCTCAGCAAGCAGAGGGGGATCCCTGGGCCACTGAGTGGCCCCTGCACACCGGGATCCACCTGAGTCAATCTCTCAGCAGATCAGTTTTGCTGTCAAACTCAACAAAAACCTGCCTAGCTCATGTTTCAGTGGTGCTGCACATCTTGTACTCTGATTTTAGAGGGAGCTGCAGTGCCCGGGGTGGCAGCTCAGGGCTCTGTCGAGGCAGGGGCGTTCCTCTGAGTCTGAAAATAATCTTTGTGTTAAGCTGTGAGTGTAACTATACTGGAGATTTGTAGGGGAGAATTTTGTCTTGATTTACGGTTACTCTACCCAGTTGTAGCTCCTGGGGGTGTGTGCCAGGCTCGGGCTGACCCTTTGCAAATCATGGGAGGTTTCCTTGTTGTCCAGAGCAGAACTTGCTGCAGCGTCTGGGAGCTCTCTACAACAGGACAAAATTAACACTATTGCAGTTATAAAAATATCCCTTTCACCATTCCTGCCATTTCCAGTCCCTCACTGCAGCAGGGCTTCATCAGGATGCAGGACAGGTTTGCAGAGCCTTTTCCCTCCTGCTCCATCATCCCTGAAAGTGCCGCAGATCTTCCCCGCAGCTCTGCTGGGTTTGTTTGTTTATTTACCTTCCATTATCCTCCTTGTTCCCCATCCTCCGAGGTCAGTGGATGACCGGCGGATCTGCCCAATTTATTCCTGTGCATGACAGAAGAGACCTGGGTCAGCCGATGAGCCGTGAACTCCTATTTCTGTTTCGCTGCGGTTGTACGGCCGCGATCTGCGCGCTGCCACTCACCCACCATATTGATGAGATTAGCTGGTAATTAAAAACCCAGCCAAGCCAGGCAGAAGAAGATGACTCAATTAGCAGAATGTCACTGAATCTAATTTACTTTGCTTATCACAGACTTATTCTCTAATGAATTAGAAACGAAGAGCGGGACACCTTCAGAGGGAGATGGAGGGGCTTAAAGGCTTAAATGCTTCCTAACCCCTTTGTGCTCGTGGTTTGGGTTTCAGGGAGAGTGCTGATAGTGCTAATCACACCCCAAGGGCTGCTTCCCAATACCTGTGCCCTAAGGGAGTGTATCCAGGGAAGCCCTGCGCTGGTTATTTCGTGTGACAGGCACTGACCTCCCCTTCTTTATAAACCTTCGTGTATTTACAGGCTGGGAGTGAGCGGGGGATTTGGACACCACATCACTGGAGCTGTGCTCGGGGGTGGTCTCTGTGACTGTGGAACTCACTGTGAGAGTCTGAGGGGTTCCTGGAAACAAAAGCGTGTCAGAAATAGGCATTTCCCACCGTAAAGAGTATTTTAAGGCACTTCTCAATGCTTTTCTCGTTTCAAATATGATGTTTGGACAATTAACAATTAGAATGACGTATTTTAGCGGAGCTCTTTGGAAGTACTTTAAGAGACCATTGGACAGCTGTACAGCTGAATTTGTATGTAAAGTGGAGACCATAAACCATTATCTCTGCTGCTCTCCTCATAGTAGATAACAGAGCATATTACGGCTGATTTAAGCGAGGATATTACTGGGCTCTGAGCTTTTAATCTGATCTGCATGGCAAAGCCCACATGGCTTCATGAGGCTTGCAGGGCTCAGGGCAGCGTGTGCAGGTCTGGCCGTGCTGGGCACACCATGGGCTCAGGGCTGGAGGCTGGGGTTTGTTACTGTCACCTGAGATTGTAACACTGATCAATAGCTGGCCTTTCCAGCCTGGGAAAATGATTTCTGCCTCGGCAAAGAAAAAACAGCTGGAGCAAACCATCTCATTCTCATAACTTCGTTCAAGTAATAATAAATATAGCACAAAATACAAAGATTTTAAAGCTTCTAAAACTATTTCTGGGAATCCCTCTCCAGAGGCTTAATCCACGCTGGCTTCTCTAGCAGTCCAGTGAACTGGTCTGGAAACTGAAATGACTGAAAGCTTTTCTGCAAGAACAGATGTATGTGACTGCAGGAGGGAGGGAAGAGTTGGTAATGAGAATGGGTGGGATGGGAAGCCTTCTCTCTTTCTGTCCTGAATCTGTTACCAAGGTATGAGAAATGTTGCTTCGGTGACAGTAACTGTCCCTAAAATCCACTACTTTCACTAAATTTATAATGCAGTTTCTGCACGGAAGAAAAAAAAAAAAGTAGATGTAGATTGCTGTGCAGAGGTGGACACACAAGTACTTTGCAGTTTTACATTTTACATGTCCTGCTAAATGTCCTGCCATTTTCAATCCCTATTTCCTTGTTTCTTTCCCCAATAGTTCTGTTTCACAGAAAACAATTTCTTTAGCAACATACAATCGTTAGAGAGCTGCTTTTCTACCACTCCTGAGTTCAACAAGCTGTTTCACAGAGGTTTAACCATTGCCAAACACACCTCTATAAACTGTCCTGGAGGAAACAAAAATCACCAGGATATTCTCATTAAGCTAATAGTGACAAGAAATCTTCCTCTCCCCTGAGTCACTGGAGCTGTAGGGCCAGGAGGGACCTTGCCATGTCCAAAGGCTGCCTGCAGCTCTTGGAAAGCAGGAATTTTGTACTCATGCAGTTACTGAGATCACAGCTCTCAGACTTGTGTTGAACTAAGTGAACTACATAAATTTCTGACCAGGTGTATCATTGATATTAACAATTAGTAACTCCATTCTAACTCTGCTGTTAATATGGTGGTTGTCCTGGTTATCATCAGTCGTTTTGTTTGTTATCTGGAGAACAGTGCTCACACACATTGTTCCTCTCAGGCATAGGAGCCACAAAGCCCAGCACAAAGATCCTGCAGGGTCAGAACTGGATCTGATCTCCTCCCAGTGAGCAGAGCTTTTCCCTAAGTCGTTCTGGTGACTTTCTTGAGGGAAAATGTTGTGAATTCCACAGTGGCATTCCAGTCTGGCTCCAAGAAGAATAAGATAGACAAGGAAGGAGATTAAACAGTCGTTCATTTTGCTTTTGGGTTTAGCAGCTGCAGAGACTGGGGCTTTTCCTGGTCTCTTCAGTGAGCAATTTCTCACAGGTTTGGAGCAAGGATTACAAAATTCAGATAACTTTAGCAGGGCTGTGTTGTTGTAACGTTGGAGCTGGTGCAGTGTTGAGCAGAAGTGTTAACACAAAGGGGTGGGAGTGAGCAGAAGTGGTAGGGAAAGCTGGGAGCTCCTCAAGGATCCAAGGATAACCTCAGAGCTGTGAAACTGAGGGAACGAGCGAAGCTGAAGGATGCAATCAGCAAAACTTCTGCTGGCAGGGATGAGGCTGGACTGGAGACGTGAGGAAGGCTGCAGGGAGGTGCTGGGTGATGGCTGGGTCGTGGCTGGGTGCTGCAGGTGACGTGTCACAGCACAGGAAGCAGAGATCCTTTACAGCAAGGTGTAAATGTCTGAACACGTATCCCTTAAGAATAAAAGATGTGATTCAAAGCCAGGGGTGTCAGAGGAGCTGGTGGTTTTACACAGTGTGAGTGTCAGGAAGGGGCAGATCAGAGGGGAGGGGATCCCAGGATTGGGAGCATTGAACGAGGGCTCTCCCCTGAGAGTCAGTGCAGGTATCACTGCCAACCAAACAACACCCAGAAAACCTACAAAAACACCCCAAACCCACCAAAAACTCTCCCAGAAGTTGTTTTCCTTACCATGAGAGAGTTCATGAGGGTCCTGAATGCAATAATATTACGAATCCTTTAACAATGGTCTCTATCTGTGTTAGCCAAACAGCATTTCTGTCTTTGACCCAGCCTCTCAAGGCCTTCTGCAGATGAATACCAACGACCCAGGCCTTCATTATCCCGTCATTACACAAATCCTGCTGTTAATTTATGTATAGGAAAGAACCAGCAGCTACATAAGGCTCCATCAGCTGCATAATTACTGCATATATTATAAAACAGCAGCAAATGCTGCCTGTGAATACAAACCATCTCTGCTCATTAGAAACCTTGCAAGAATTAATTAATGAAGGTGTGATTCTGCCACTTGAAGCCACGGGTATTGTCCCAGTGTGCCTCAAGATTCAGCTATCTTGGGTTTTCTGATGACTTTTATGTAGACTCCAGAGAAAGTAAGATGTGCACATGGCCTAAGCCAGAGCTGAAGGAGGTGAAATTGGGTGCTGGAGCCCCCAGCAAGCCCCATGGCTCCTCCCAGCCTGATCCATGGGGATTTGCAGGGCCTCAGCTGCTCTGCAGAGGTGTCTGCCACGGGCAGTGCCAGTCCCTCCCTGCAGGGATGTGAAGGGGCTGTGCCCAGCCTGCTCTGGATGCATTTTCAGTGTTCAGGCTCTTGGGATGCAGGCCTGGATCCAACCTTTCAGACAAATGAAATGATCCTGTAATTTGAACAGAAGAATGACAGGATTTAGGAATTTTCCACAGTGACATTTGTATTCTTAGATTAATTTGCCAGCACAGTTTATAACTTCCCTGCTTTCTGTTTGCTTGTGTGCGAGGAGAACGTCCTCTGCTAGGCTGACTGCAGAGATGAGTTAAATTACTCATACACCCATTGTTTTTAAAGACTTCTATCCTGCTTTGCATCTGTATTCATGTAGTGCCACCTGACACCAGCTCTCTGCCTGAATGATGGCTGCTAATTCTGTGTGTGGCCCTTGAATGGCAACCAGCAAAGCTCTGAAACTCAGCTCAGCCCTGCAGGAGAGGGAGGGAGGGATGTTGTTGTGGTAGCTGTGGGTGTGTGTTTTCATGACTTTTTGGCTTTTTTGTTTCACGTTTTCATTTCCTGGGTTTTCTCTCTCGTCATGGGAAGGGGTTGGGCTTTACCTGCTGTGTGACCCCAGTGCTGCAGGTGGTTTGGTGCCTGAACCAGTGAAAACTACATGGAAAATATGCACAAGGGAAAAAGCTCTGCTGGTGGGAAGCCCTGGCCAGGAATTCTGGGGCAGAGGGGTGAGGGATTGCTTCAGCTCTTGGCCCTAATTGTGGAGGAGCAGAGGGCTCTGTTGGCAGTCGGACACAGCAGCACTGATCCTGCATCTCACGGGGGTTTTCTAACCAGCCATGGAAACCCCAAACCTCCTCCGAGTCCCTTCTGGCACGAGGGGGGGAAAGCTGTGTTACCCAGGAAGGGGAGTGCTTACTATTTTCAAGATGATGGAGATATTTTGAGTTTGTTGCTACTTTTTTTAAGCAAAATGCATGTTTTGAAGAATTAAAAAAAAATCCAGCTCTGTTACTGAACGTGCCACTTTTTTTGGCATTTTGCTTGTGGACACATGTAAATAATGTCTGTTTATTCATGCTTGGACTACGGGCATATTCCTGAGTCCATTTTTTCCCAGGGAAAGGCCACTTTGGCTTTCCTGCTGATGGACATAGTGAGAGCCATGGTGCCTCTTCTTCCAGAAGGAGCCTGTGAAGGGCTCCAGAGTGGCTTAAAATAACTCAGTGGTGAAGCAGCCACAAAGGACCAAAGGCAAATCTAATCCATCAGGCAGGAGCATTTTCAGTTTGACTCCTTCTTCCCCTAAAACAAATAAAGCATGTCCCTGTTAGAATGAGAGGGATACATGAAAACTGATCAAATTTGATTTGATAAAAAGGATAAAACATAGATAAAATTTATGTATTACTGATCTGGAAGGCATTTACCTTTCCTGATGATCCCCGTTTTTCAGGGAGTGTGTTTATTAAAGATACAGCTTGTGAGTTTGTACCTATATTTATTTTTGTTTCCCTCTCACATGCTCTCTGGCTGACAGAGAGTCTTCATTTCAAAGGCCTGTTGTCTTTGAGAATTGTCTTCTCATTTATTTACTTTCATTCTGCCTGCTGGAAGTTCCTATTAATAGCAAGATAACAGTGCCATGCCAGCACGTCTTTATCAGGGGCTTCACAGAAGTTGTCCGTTTAATAATACAGCAATAAATTCCATTTAATATAAAGCAGGACTTTCCCCACACTGTCTTTAAGTGGTTCATTTTCTCTTATAAACATAAAGGTCTTGCCTTGTGTTGGCTTGCCTGGTGAAATATTTCAAATATGAGCTATAATGAGGCCTTTTTGTTGTGTCTTAGGTTTCTATGCTGTCAAAACTTTGCTTCATTATCAATTCCCCATGAACGTTTCTGGGAAGCAGAAAAGGAAAACTTCTTTACAAGTGTTGTCACTTCTCCTGTGTCTCAGTTTGGGTTTTTCTGTGTATCAGATGGGATGTGGGGGACACAGAATTCAATTTAAAATCTTTGGCTCGTTCTCCGTAATCTCACCCCAGAATTTTGATAGCTCTGGTGTATTCATCGTTTTAAAGGGTGTGTAAACACAATAAATTTTATACCGCCAATAAAACGTGTTGGTGAGCTCACTGAGAAATTCCCAGATCCTGGAAGGCCATTAATGTTTGAAATACATAGTAACTTCTTTATTGCAACATTTTACACATCTACAAAATTAGGTTACCAGTCAGTAGCTGGCTGTAAACTTCAGTGCTGCAAGATAAACCTGAAATAGTAAACATTGTATATTACACTGTATGATCTTTTTAATAGCCTCATTTTCAAAAGGGTCTTGGAGACAAAATGTGTACTACTTCCAGCTTATTCTTGAAATCCAAATAGTGGAGATACGTAGCTTATTAAATGGCTCTCTGACATCTGGTAATTACGCTGATTCTAATGATGGTTAAAATCCAGCTCCAGCTAAATGCTAATAGGGGTAGCAGCCTTAATTAAACCCACATTTAGATACTGCTGTTCATGCTTCCCAGCCAGCAGAGCAAAGCTCCCAGATGCTGCCTAACCAAGTTCAGAGTGTGGATCCCTTGGGACTGCATCCGTGCAGAGAACTCCTTAGTGGAGGTCAGGGAGGGGAGGTTCTGTGTCCTGGGACCCAGAACTGGCCAGGGAGAGTTGGGAGGGGAGGTTCTGCGTCCTGGGACCCAGAACTGGCCAGGGAGAGTTGGGAGGGGAGGTTCTGCGTCCTGGGACCCAGAACTGGCCAGGGAGTGTTGGGAGGGGAGGTTCTGTGTCCTGGGACCCAGAACTGGCCAGGGAGAGTTGCACAGCCCGTGTCCTTCACAGCAACCCCATGATCTGCTGAGATGAGAGGGCAGCACTGGGAAATTTGAGGTGGAAGTTGATCCAAAAGACCACCTGGCTCAGGTTGCTCCGGCTGCTTCGGGGTTTTCTGCCAGCACAAAACACCACTGTGGATTTAACCCATTGCATTTAATGTCCCTTTTCATCCTGCAAGGATTCCTTGCCTCACAGAGCTCTTTTCAAGCTGCTCCAAGCCCTTCAGCATCGAGGTGAGGTGTTACATCTCCAACATATTCACTCTGATGGATGAATTATCCTCAAAAAGAGTTTAGACACTACTATCAGGGAGAGAAGGCTGTAAATGAATTTACATTTGCATGTCCTTAATGTTCTCAAAGAAAGTAAATCCTAGATTTCATTAGAGTGGATGGTGAATTGGAGATGTGTTTGCTGTGCTGTGCAGTCAGCTTGGAGGGAGCTGGTGCTTTACTCCTCTGACATCTCTCCCAAACTGAGGGCATCCTCTGCTGCCCTTGGAGCACTGAGCTCCTGATCATTCACCTCTCTTAGTTTCGTTTAAAGAGTCAAACAGTTAAAATGGTTGGGGAGGACTGTTTAAGAAACTCTTCACATCACAAATTGCACAGTAATGAAGTTCTTTGCAAGATATATAATGAAGAGCTTGCAGGTTTCTGTCAGTAGCTGAGTAAATCTGTAATTATCAGCTCTGCAAGGTAGAAATTTAGGATGAGGAAGGCTGATCTGGTGCTATAAATACATTGGTTGATAGTGTAATATAGATCACATACGCCTCTCTTGAAAATTAAAGTGCTCCCATTCTTGCTGCCTAAACTGTGAAGCCTTAGCCCAGGAAAGCTGAAAATGTGCCCTGGCTCACTGGTGATTCACATCAAATTCATCCAGACTCCTGTGGGTTTTGGTCAGTGGGAAGGCCAGGGACCAGTGAAAACTGAAAGCAGCTCAGAGCTTTGCTCCTTCCAGAGGCACTGACAGACAATTGGTGCCATTCAGGGCTGCAACAGCCTCTTGGCAGAAGGCTTCTTCCTTTTTCTTCTTCTGTATCCCTGACACTAAAGCATTCATTCTTGGTATTCCTGTCTGCTTAATGACTGCTTGTAACAGCTCTCTCTTCCTGAGGAAGCTCAGAGGGGCCAACCTAAGGCCAACCTCAAATTCATCGACAGGGAGGCACCATTGCATGGGTTTGGGCCAGGACACAGAATATAAATAATGATTTCCTGATCCTGATGGGCAGAGGGCAGGAATCTAAGACCTTTCTTTGACCTTCTGCAAACTCAGCCACAAAAAGCAGATATTGCTGTTCTGTCAAAAAGGGAAGCAAGGTCCAGAAACATCTAATAAAATAACTTAGATTCCTTGTTGAGACTCACCTAAAAGGAAACCTTTGCCGCTCAAGTGCTGAAGTCATGTTAAGAAGTCTTTATTTTTTTTTTTTTTCCCCAGTGATATTCACCATCTATTTTCAAAGATTAGGTAAAAATATAACTTCACATCACCACATCCCTGTTCTCCATCTGACTTTTCCTATAGGTGACTGAAGCAAGGCAAATGTGCTGTCAGTGTCTAATAGGCTTTTTATCATCTCTAGCTGGAAAAGAAGCTTTGTTCTAACCCAGCTTGGGTTAGGCAGGGTTAGACCCTACCACACAGTGCTGTAACTCACCTGTGATTGACTGCTGCTTTGGACAGGACTGAGAATCCACCCTGAGCTTGCAGTGCAGAGGTCGAAAGCTCCTGCAGCACCTCCTTAACTCACTCTGCACAGTCACTAAGAACCACGCTCCTTTTGGGGGTGTTTTAGGCTTTTTTCTCCCAGTTTGTGCAAAGAAACTTTCCTCTGTCTTACAGGACTTGCCAAGCACCTGTCCCAGTTCTGGCAATCATGTATAAAGGGAGATGAATGCATCCTAAAATGTGTGTGGCTTGGAGGGAGTTTTTTGTCTTTTAAAGAGGTCTGCTTGCCTTCCCCACAGTAAGGCACTTTGAGCTCTGTGGATGAAAAAGCCCAGTGCTGTGTAGAACAATGAAAGCACTAACACTGCCTGGGATAAATCCTACAGGATTAGGCAGGCCTGAGATAATTATCGTTTTCCAGCAGAGGAAAGAGGCAGCAAGCTGCGTGGACTTCTGAGTTTTATCTGTTCTCTTTTTGCCATCAGAGGAGGGACTTTCATGCTCAGTTAGTACGAAAAATATGGAATGAAACTCTACAGCAAGTAACTTAGAAGCCAAATAACTCATCAGTACTTCTGTCCTCCAATTATGCCCCAATTTGAGCACCCCATCGGGTGCTGGTTAAATCCTCCTTTATTTCGTGCCTCCATCCATCACACCAGTGATCACAGGGATGCCTTTGAGGGTTATCTGGGCTGCCCCCACAGTGCTGTGCCTGGCTGGGAGCACAGACTGAGGCACGGAGCTGCCTTTGGACACGGGGTCCTGCCCACAGCTGGGTGGTTTCAAAGATTGCCACCACCAAAGGTTGTCCTCTCCCTTCCCCCCAGGGCTGTAATTTGCAGAGAAGCAGCGACACAATCCCAGAATGGCTGAGGTAGGAGGTCACCTCTGGAAACTGCCTGCTCCAACACCCCTGGTCAGTGCTGCTCAAGGGACATTCAGTGTGATTCAGTGCATATAAATCACCACTGCTCTCTTTATCTGGAAAAAGGCTGCTTTGATTTACACCAGCTCAGGAGCTGGCACTCTGTTTGTGTAGGAGAGTTCTCTCCTTCCCTCCCCAAGCCTGTGGCTGTGTCTCAGAGTGATCTGTATTCCACTGGAGCTCAGAGTTTGCTCAAAATTTGGGAGCCATTTACAACTTCAGCGCCACGCTGTGACATGATGCATTGCTTTGTAAACAGGGCCTTAAACAACTGAGGTCTTAAATCCATAAACTGACTGAGGCTTGGCAACACTTTGAAAATCTCTTTGCCAAATAACATGCATTACAGCACCCTCCAAACAAGATCTGACTGAAATGTTCACGTTCCTTTTGACACTCTACCAAGACATTATGAGACTACCTAGGGCTTATTTCCCCTAAAAATAATAAGAAAAATGTATTTGTGCTATGTGTAAAGTGATGCATCTGAAATACACGACATGCTCGCTTCCTTTGATGTTTTATTTCCTCTAGGATAGAATCTTTTTTTTTTTTAATAAATGATTGCTATCAATTTTGCATTTGGAACCTGCTTGCTGAGACATCCCCCAGACATCCTCCCTGAGACACTTCAACATTTGTGCCTCTTCTCTTCCCTCTCGGATCTCCAGATGGAGCTGAGTGGCGATGGTTGCTGTAGGTACTGATATATCTTCTGTTATTTTTGTAGACACATTTCAATTCGTCTGCTTTCAACAGTTGGGGTTGTTTTTCCCCTCCTCTTCACAAAGACACGGCTATATTTTTTTCTGCAGCTTTACTTTTCACTAAGGCATCCACACAACCATTCTAATTTATCATTTCACAGCACTTTGCTGCTTTCAAACACCAAGTTGTCCAGGAGCACTCGTGTTTGTCAGGGATGCAGCTGCCTCACAGAGAGCTCTGACTGCTGTCCAGGCTCTGGGGAATGAGCCTTCTCCAGGCTTGGTTAGCCTGGTTACACGTGCTGCTGCTCTGAACTCTTCCTTGAGACACGCGCTTCTGTCTTAAAAGCAGGGGGAAAAAAAGTGAGAAGTGAAGAAGCAGAGTTCTTTGACAGACGTTTGATTTGACTTTTGGCTATAAAATCCTCAGTCCTGTAAATTCTGCTTGTTTCAAAGACACAGCACTGAAACGTTGAGGTTCCTGCACAAGCTGAGCCAGGCCACAGCAGCCCCGAGGTGCAGTTTGCTTTTCCTGCTGCAGTCACTCGAAAAGCAGCAGCTCCTAAGGGCTCATACCCAGAAATGGTCTCGTTGTGACCACATGCAAACTGAAGTGTATTGTAAAATCTGAAAGAAAACAGGAGTTTTAGGGAGGCAAAAGCTCTGCACACTGGCTCTGTGTTTTAAAAAAAATAATAAAGAATTTTCTGGGTACACCTGCATGTTGTTCAGAATGGAAGCAGTTAATAACCCAATTACTTCACGCATCCTCTTTGGCTTCAGTTTCCATTCTCTTTTATAGCAGTCTGAGGGCTGTTTCCAAAGTGCCCAGACATTCTTAGAGCTACCTGGTGGATCATAAATCTGCAGGCAATGTTCTCTGAGAGCCAGAAGACACAAATGATGTCAAATGAACTCCAGCCTTTTGCACCAACATCTCTCAGCATTTATGTTCTTCCTTAACTGGCTTTATGGAGTTGAGGAAGGAGCAGTGTATTCTGGAATTTTTGTTGTTAGGCTTTGTACTGCTCATTAAAAACCCAACCTCTCATGTAACAGGAACGTGTTCTGTGGTGGTTCAGAGACCACCTGGCACTTGAGGAAAACCAGGAGGTAACACCCAGAAAATACAAAGCATGTCTGGAGATGGGACGGGTTCAGACCTTCGTGATGGACACAAAGTCAAATCCATCTCACATTATTTGTTTTGCTGAGCAAACAAAGAGCAAACTGAGATCTCAGCTGAGTCACTGATGAATTAGGATGCCTCTTTCCTCCCAGCCAACACTGCTGAGTGAATGGCTGGAAGAGCCCATCTGTGCTTGGGCCCAGAAGGTTTGGCCACTGCTACTTCTTGAAAATGCCAACAGACAGAAGTGTGTCGAGCAGGCAGATATTTGCCTCCTCCCCTGGCTCTGTTTCTCAAAGTATACAAACCTGAATAGAATGACAAAAAAAACCAGGGAAAATTTACAGACAGAGACCACAATAACAGAATTACATTTGGATAAAAATTCATGGAGATTTTGTAGAAAATCTATAATTTGCCTGAACAATGTGAACAAGCAAATCACCTTCTATCTGACTCATTATGTCTTATTGAGAACTGAATTGTAAGTCTTCCTTGTTCAAGCATGATTAAGACTTCCATGTCTCTTGTTGGCAAGATTTCCTGTTGAGCAGAGTAGCAGCCAAAGAAAATGATGGTACAATTTTATGTGATTAGGACAAATCCTTAAAAAATCTGGGCAATTTTCAGTAACTATGTCAAGACAGTAACTAAAACAGAAACGCTGATACTTGTCAAAGCTTCATTGTTGGACCAAACAAATATTTCTAATTGGTTGAGTCAAATTGTGTTTATTCATATCTCTGTGTTTTCTTCAGTTTTGGTTTTTTCCTGTAAACATCTGTTATTTTCTGTTACTGCTTACGTAGTCTTTTCATGCACATTTCCAAGAGTGAAAACCTAGTTCATTCCTCTTCATCTTCACTTAGGGGGTCTTCTGTCCAATTCATTTTTTCTTGTCATTTCCTTTTCTTTATTACTTTTCAAATAAATTCACAATAACAATTGGGAAATAATTAGGATAAGCCAATAGGATTTACAAAATAGCTTTGCACTGGAGATCTTGTCAGGCATGGGGTGAGTGTCCTGTACATCCCAGAGATGAGAAGGAGAAAAACAAAACCAAGTCTGCAAATGAGGTCTTAAGCAATTACCTTCTGCAGCAACTGGAAACGTTAACATTTAGCTCAAGGAAAAAAATTAAAGCAGACACTAAAGGAAAGGAAAATAGAAATAATTAGTAGGTTTGCTAATAACCTTTGAAGGCACAGACAGTGCTGGGCAATGGACAGCCAGGGGAAATGCAAAGAGGGTGTTTTGTAGCCGGGTATTCAGGGCTCAGGCACTGTCCTTGTCTCTTCTGCTCTGGGATGAGCTCACAGGGGTGTGCTATGAAAGCCTCAGGCTGTTGAGTTTTCTCCATCTCTAAAAAGCCTTAATCCTGTTTACTTCTTCGTGGATGCCTGCACCTGATTTTTGCTGTATTTACCTTGGAATCAGCCTGGGTTTGCAAACCCAGGGGTTCCTCTGCCCCTCTCAGCCTCCAGCCTGTTTGAAGATCATCAGTTCCTTTGTTTCAGGTGGTTTTATGCTGTTGGCCAAGAGCTTCTCCAGAGCAAAATTTAAATGTTTTTACTCCATTTTGCATCACCCTCCTCTTTTTCCTTAGCATGAAGAGTCAGAAAACACTCACTACATTTTTTTAAAATTTGAAATCAATGAAATTGTCAGGATAAAAATATGATGCAGCTGCATGAGTGGTAGTGCTGAAAAAATATATTGCTGTGTCCTTCTCCAATCCAATATTCTCCCTTGAATTGAAATCCCTTGCAAAATGCAGGCTAAACTCAACCTAGAGAATCACCTGCAGAAGCATCCTGACCTGGGTTGTCAAATAACTCTGACTTCTGTTATTTTTTAGTGTGGAGACTGGTTCAGTAGTGCATTTTTTCAGCATCACTTTATGTCTTTCATAATTTTACCCAGGTTATTTTTAAAGTATTTTGGTGAGACATAGAAGCAGAGTTGCAGTGTTTTTGATCACTGCCTGCCTCACCCAGCAGTTGGCCAAGATAAAATGCTGCTTACTGCATTTTTTATCCTGTTAAGTGCATGATTCACAGAGGAGTAACAGAGGTAAAACTTGAAGGAAAAAAAACCGACAACGAAAAACCCAACAAACAAAACCCTGTGAGTAAACATTTGCACAAATGAGCACAGAGAAGATGTGTGCTGTGCCTTGAGGAGAGCTGAGATCCCAAGGACGGGGTGAGGACGAGCCCAGCAGGGAGCTGTGGATGGGCACCTGCAGGGTGAAATGGTTTTTCCTCATATAGAATCGTGGAATCTATGAGATATATATCTATAAAATAGAATAATTTTCTGTATTGTAACTTATGTCCATCACTGTGAGTCCTGCTGCCAGGATTTAGCTCTTTCTCCTGGCAAAGTCCAATAACCAACCATCGATGTGTTACCCCTACTACTGCAGCCCAGAGAATTAGCAGAAGGGCTCTTCTTGAGATGGAGCTGTTTAAAATGAGCTCCTGAAAGGTATTATCGTGCATATAAATGCCAGTTGGAATGCAGAAGCACTGTAACCTCTGGAGCAGGTGTTTTGAGCTCCCCACAGACAGCAGCAGCCCCTGCAGAGGTGCGTGAGCCTGGTGCAGCAGCAATCACTGCACATTTGTGAGTGAGGCAGCGCTGAAATGGGCACTGTGCACAAAAGGTTGTTTTAAATAATGTGCAGGAGGCCCCAAGAAGGAAGTTAAAGCTGGAATTTGATTATGTGTGGGCATTTCCACAAGAGAGAGGTGCAAAGGCATTCACTGCACGTGGGGGCAGGCTGTTCTCAGGAACCCTGAGGAAAGTCCTCGGTGAGTCTTGCACTTGAGCACGAAAGAATCACGCAGACTCAAGCAGTCAGGATGGGACCACCAGGCAGGAAAAGCCCCTGCCCTTCTTTATTCAGTCATTTTTATATGTTTCTAAAGACAACCGTGGATTGGAAGATGAGGTTACCACCTCTCCAACTCCACAGGACACTGACACAGTCTATCACCTTTCTCCGCCTTAGGAGAAGGGAATTCAAAACAATACAGGAATTCAAAACAATATAGGCCGGTTAGGAAAACAAGGACTATGTTTATAGAAAAATGCGTGAGAAATTCTATCACAGAAATAAAAACATCGAAACACTGCAGAACCCAGGGCGACAGGTGAGAACGAGGAGCAGCAAATACAAGACAAACAGTTTCAGACTGGCTTTTCATTAGGGTTGGCTCATTTTAAAAAGCTGAGCTGGGTTTTCCTGGGTGTTTAATGTTTGCAGTGTCTATTGATTTCAGCTGCTGTTGGTACACTCTCGGCTGTTCCAGGAGTGTTGGAGCAGCTCCTGCACCGAGCCCCCTGCACGGAACTGCTGAGCACAACAATCTCACGGGTTGTTTGGCTTCCCTGTCCTTACCCAGCTCGTTATCTCTTGCCTTATCCTTACATTGTAATGCCCTCAGGACAGGACTATCTCTCGTGTTGTGTGCAGCAGCCGAAGTGATAAAGATCCTGGCTGCGCCTGGTGCTTCTAGGAATTACTGCAAAAAAAAAAAAAAAATCCCATAATTATTTATTAATATGGTATGCATCAATGCGAGACATTTCATTGGCTTTAACAGGCTTTGGATCAGTTTCCTTAGTACCTCTGGCCTTCTTGGGTTCCATTATTCATGAAGGAGCATGTTTAATTCAGAGTTAGGGACTGCCAATATAATGAGTGTGCCTCGTGCTTTTATCCATGGATACAGGAGTTATCCCCAAGCCTGGACCTGCTGCATCTGCGTGGATAAAAGCACAGCAGATCCCCTCCTGAGGGTGCTCGTGTTTGTGTGACATAAACAGGGAGTTTTCCCACCCAGTGGGGATGATTTTCTCTCTTTTGCCCAGAGATGGACAGTGCCCACCTGGGGCCCAAGTGGCAGCTTTGCCCATGGACTGCCAGGCCAGCAGAGCAGTTTAACAGCTCAAAGCAAGGGTCATGCTCTGCTCCATCCTATTTTCATTCAGGAGCAATCTTCTTGTCAACCTCCCATTATCTTTTCCCCAGCTTTTACCTAAAGATAAAAAGAAACAGCTTATAATTCATTACAGTTCATTAAAATGAAAATAAAATTTATTTTGCATCAAAATGAAAAAATATGACTTGTTCATTATTAGCATATAAATGGTATTTTTTATGTCACTCTGCCACAAAATCACTTACATTTTCAATGATCACAGCACACAAAATTAATTTTTGATAGCCTTTTGTGATTTGGTTGAAAATTCTCATTTCTTTTTGTGCATTAACAGCAAACTGTATCCACTGCTATTCACACCAAATTTTAGATAATGAAGCAATTAAAAATACATGGATTGAAGATCTTATCTCATTTTTCCTCTGGCCTATTTCTGCTTCATTATTCATGAAGGAATATGTTTAATTCAGAGTTAGTAATTGCAGATATATCTAGTATAAATTGTGCCTTATATTCTTTTACCCAATTTCAATTTATTTTAGCAAATAGATCTGTGGGGAAAAAAGAGCAGGAAAGACAAAAGGGCAAAAACTACATCTCAGTGTCGCCAAACAAAACCTTACAGGTCTATTGCTTGTAAAGTATGTCTGCAGCTCGGGGAAAAGTTGATGCAATGAAGCTCTGTACTTGGCATTTAATAACCTGGCATTCATTTCAAATGGCTGAATTAAATTATTCTGATTTGAGGCAGTTTGAGAGACCTCATGACTCCATGTTACTGTCGTTCTGCTGCTTTATCCACAAAGTCAAGAAGTCCCAAATCAGTACAAAGCAAAAATAACAGAGATATAAAAGTAGAAAATAGCAGAGTCGAAATAAAATTAAGGTGTTTTAGGCCAAGGAGAGGAAACTTCAGTTGCCAGAAAGTGAAAATGAGTTTGGAGGGTGCGTTTCCATGTGCCTGGAGTGAGATGTGTAACAGCTTGGTGAAACATTCAGATCCTGAGCACATAAAAACCATGAGAGCTGTCACTGGCTTTGGGATCCAAGGAAATAAAATCCAGTACATGCAGCAGGGAGGGGGCTGCCAAAGGCTGCTCTGTGGCCAGACAGCTCCTGCCTTCCCCTCCCTGCAGCCTCGGGGCTGGACAGGGCTGGGACGAGGGCAGCAAGGGCAGGACAGGGCTGGGACAGGGCTGGGACAGGGCTGGGACAGGGCAGGACAGGGCTGGGACAGGGCTGGGACAGGGCTGGGACAGGGCTGGGACAGGGAGGGACAGGGCTGGGACAGGGCTGGGACAGGGCTGGGACAGGGC
>VZRV01004672.1:132117-209984 GCA_013398115.1 Falcunculus frontatus
CTGTGGGATGTGGGGTGGGATGGGCTGTCCCCGATCCAGCGGGGTGGGAGCAGCTGGCAGCTGGTGGAAATCCTCTCTCAGATGGACATCCCCTGTCAGATGGGCATCATCCCCTCTCAGATGGACATCCCCTCTCAGTTGGGCATCCCCTGTCAGATGGACATCATCCGCTCTCAGATGGACATCATCCCCTCTCAGATGGACATCCCCTCTCAGTTGGGCATCATCCCCTCTCAGATGGACATCCCCTCTCAGATGGGCATCCCCTCTCAGATGGACATCCCCTCTCAGATGGGCATCCCTGCCACGCTGTCCCTTCCCGCAGCCCCTGCAGAGGCCCTGCCCCTCTGTGGGAGCTGTGGCCCGGGTGCCTGGCAGTGGGGCAGGTGCTCGGAGGAGCAGGGAGCTGCAGGGATGTGGAGGTGCCACTGGCAGCGCTCGGGCAGCGCCCGCAGGGGACCGAACTCACCCCGGTGAAATGCCCCAGATAAAACCTTCCCACAGCCCCACTGCTCCTTCTTGTTCTCCTGGCTTCATAAAACACCTTGGCTTCAAGGTATCTGCTTACTGCCCGTACAAATTTGGCTTGAACATCTGATAACTTTTGTTCGAGAGTTTTAATTTTGGCAGAGTTAATGTGTGGGTTTTAAAATTTTTTTTTTTAATTCTCTGGCTAAGGAAAAGTTTGAGGCTTAAATTACACAGCCACATTAACAGCAGTCTGTACGTGAACTGCAGTAGTTGGAGGGCTTTGAAAGGTTTGCTATAAATCACCTCAGCTCAGAGCATTCACTTTGAGCTGCTGCTGCTGCAGGACAGCCTGACACCCAGTGAGTGTGTGCCCTGAGGGGGAGGAGGGCACTTGTCCCGTTTTGGTTCAATCACAAATATATATTTTTTCTCCCCCTTCATCAGGGGCTTTTAATATGAGAGCTAAGACAGGCATTTGCAACTTTTTTTTTTTCTCCCAGGGTCGAACTCTTATGTTTCAACATGAAATTTTTAATTCAGCAGTAACGCCTGGGTGTTGCTGGACCTCCAGGGACTTCTGGCATGTGTTTCTCCAAAACTGATGTGCCTGTTGCAAAGCAATTGTTCTCTGAAGTCTCTTCAAGCTCTCAGCTTGTTCTCCACAACCCCCCCAACAACCTGACAGTGTTTCTGTGACGGAAATGCTCAATGCACATTCATTAATGCATCACCCTGTCAGTTCTTTATAGTCTTCCATCTCCCTGGCCCTACTCTTGTCTTTTCTCCCCTCTTCTCCTGGGGTGGGGACCCCTCTGGACAGCCTGCCTCCGTGGATCTGTGTGGGCACCAGCCATGGCACTGCTCCCACAAAAACAGAGCTTGTGAGAGAGAACACGAGAGCACCCCAACCACGTGTGCCCTGGCAGGCCACCAGCTCCCTCTCAGCAGCCCCTGGGGCAGGGAACAGCACACAGCTGCCTGTTCCCTCCCCTTCGTGTCCCTCACCCCCACTAACAAGTTTCCTGCCCATCCTGTGCCCATCCAAAGCCCAGAGATCCCTGAATGTGTCACATCCATTAATAATTTTAGCACTAAGAGACTTTCCTGTCCAGTTTGAACTTTCTGTGGCTCCAAGAAGAACTCGGGAAGGATCCCATGGAAGTTCTCACTGCTGTGGGTATTCTCAGGTCTCTGGCAGGAAGGCACTGGAATCTCTCCAGGCTCTTACATCACAGATGACTCAGGCCGGGTGTCTGCACTTTCTGTCAGTGCTGAGGAGACAGCTGGGCTGGGCAGCTTTGCTCAGCCTCATCTTCCCAGGGTGAGAAAAGAAGGCTGAGCAGCTCGTGGAGTCACTCCAGTGGGTTCAGGAGGGCGTAGCAGTGTCCCAGGGGATGTCTGTGGGGCGGATCTTGTCCACGCGGTGTTGGATAAAATGAAGAAGTGGTCAGATGTTTTTCTTCATCTCCTATGACACATCACCTCCCACCTTCTATTTCTTCATTCATCTGAAATTTAAAAATCTCACTGTTGGATTTCACGGAAAGCAAATTGATTTTTCCTAGAATCATAAAAAAATGGAGGCTAAAAGGGAGTTCTGAGGTCACTGTTTTCAACCCCTTGATCAAGGCAGGTAATTTTAAGCACCAAACTCTACTCTTGGCACAGAGCTGCAGTGAGAGAGAGCTAAGAAGCCTTGAAAACACTACCAGGAGATTTCAGTGGCCATTGAAAAGGGTCATAAATAACTAACTGATGCTAACTTCTGAATGGTCCTCCCTGGTCCAAGCTACTGAGCCCTGCTCCAGGGTCTTCTGCTGTATAGAAGGGATTTTGATGTTTTCTGTTGTCTCCAGAATGGTGTTGGAGTTTGTTCAGGTGAAGTGTTCAGTTGACTGCTGCTGGTTACCCTTTGAAGCTGCAATTGTGCAAGAGCCCTTTGAAAAGCTCTTTGGGGACAGAGTATTTTCTCTTCGAATCCCAGGATCATTTAGGAAGGTGTTGTAAACACACTGGACACCTCCTACTTCAGGCACTGATTCCAAAGCAGAGATTGAGGTTTTTTTATGGCATAAGCTGTTTTTTTATATTCCATTGTTATTCCCTGCTCCATTATTAGCTTGACTTTTCTTCTCCATTTCTAATCTGTTCCCAACGTTCCTCTGTAAAACAAAAAAAACTCCTCTATAAAAGAGTTACCACGATTAACTATGATTTTTCTGCCCACAGCCCCTCTCCTTCCCCTGAGGATGCCATGCCAAGAGCCTGGCCATGCCCTGGCACCTCTGGGCTGAAGGACTTCATGGCAGTGCTGAGACAGGTGCCTGTGGTGTGCCTGTCCTGCACTGGGTGAAGCATTCAGATGGGTCTGGAGGAGCATCTGCTGCTTCAGCACACATTTACTCACTCAGGAGGTGGGCTGCAGTGCTTTTTGTTTCCAGAGAAGCCTGGCTTTGAATCCCAGAGAAATATCCCTGCAAACGGCTGATGGGGGAGCTCTGTGGACACAGTGATTCACTCCCAGAGGAGACCCGTTCAGGTGATGCTTATTCATCACCCCTGGGATGCAGGGGGTGGAAGCAGGTGCACTTTGACATCCCAACAAGAATTCTTCATGGGTTTTTTTCGGTTTAAAAGTGTGTGTAACTTACCAGTGTAAATGAAGAACAAACTGGAGAAAAGTCTGTGATGAAATATTTAAGTTCCTCACGTCTCGGTGTTTTCATCTCCGTACCTCGGAGGGACAGGACTCTGTCAGGGGCTGGCTCTGAGCTCCAGATAGCAGCAGCAGCACTGTGCCTGTGCTTGCAGCAGCTCCCCAGCCCACAGCCATGTGCTGCTGCCAGCTGGGGCTCGCACAGGGGAGCCACTGCCCCGTGCTGCATCCAGTGCCCACAGCACAGACACTTGCTACCAGAAGCCTGAATTAATCAGCTTGGAAATTTTATTAGGTTAGCAAGGAATGACAGTGACCCAGAGAATGAACTCTGGCAGAGGAGTTGAAACAGAATTTGGGCTTCTGCTTTTCTCCAGGAGAGTTTTGAAGTGTTTTATTCAGGAAAAAGCCTGCATCAAATGGCACCACAGAGATGTGGGGAGTGCTTGGGGGGCGTGAGTTGGTGAGTAGCAAGGTTGGGTTTCCAGAGACATCTGTTTATTCCATCTTCGGTCCCTCTGTAAAATTCAGTGGAGAGCATTTTACTGGTCCAGCTTTTCCAGTAGGTGGAAGAGAGGGTAAACAGGCAGACAAGCCTGTGGAAAGACAAGTTTTAGGGGACCACAGTGGATGCAGAGGCCCCTGTGGCCTCAGTACCCACTGCCCTCACCCTGTTCTTCAGCAGAGCTGCCCAGAGACTGCAGCAGCCAGGGTCAGTGACCACACATGGACACTCTTTGCATAGGAGTACAACAGGATGAGAGAAAGGAAATGAGACCTTCCAGACCCTTTTTCTGCAAAGTCACAGAGGCAATTCAGAATACGTCTGAACAGTCTGAACCCGAGCTTTTGTTTCCAGACGCCTGAGAGAGCTTTTCATTGATGAGGGTGTCTTGTCTCTACATGTGTGCACGACTGCCAGCACCACAGAAAGGTTTTGCCTTGGGAGCCAGCAGAGATGACATCCCACTCAGTACAGACGAGATGCTTACACAATTCCCTGATGTGCTTACAGGAATTCACAGCAGAAAGCTTTCCCTGCCTGCCTTCTCCCACAGCACAGCTGCAGTGCAGAGCCCCCAGACTGGCTTTGAGCTGAGGACTGAGTGCCCCTTGCAGCCCACTGGGCACTGCCCATCCCACAGCTGCTCTTCTGTCTCCTGTGCCTGGCCCGAGGATGCTGGAACAGCTTCCAGGCATCTGCCAGACACAGAGATTGCTGCTCTCTGTCTGGAGAAACGGACTGAACAGCCTGAGAGGCAAAAATCTGTTTGCTGGGATTGGTGTAGTATCAAGAAACACGAGAATCTGAGAATTACAGACAGGAACAAAGAACAAAGACATTAAGTTCCCAGTCCTGGTCTTTTTCTGTGCTATTACACCAGGAAAAAAACCTACTGTGACAAATGGACAGCTGAAATAAGAAATGTCATTACACCAGGCTGCTCTATTACAAAAACATGTCTGGGCAGGTAAAACAAAGACGTGTGGCTTCTTTATCTTTGGTGTAAAATAGCCCAACTTTCACCTCCAAGGTAAAGTATTTCCTGGCTTGTAATTTGTAGTGGAGGTTTTGATTTCTCAAGTCAGCTAGCTTTCTTCCTTCATTATAAATGTGAATTTAAAAGCAGAGAGTAAAACCATCTAGGGCTAATTCATTCTTGGAGATTTTTTATCGGGAGCTGCAGTCTTCATTATCTGAATTTTCTATTAGTTGCTGGAAGGTGTGCATTTCTCATAGAAACTACCACATGAAAATGTGAATAACACATAATAGAAAACTGAGGAGAAAAAAAGGCCTCTGACTGTCCCTTCAAATGAAGTTTCATAGCTGGAAAAAAGCAGCACCTGGTAACAAGCTTCCGGTCTGCTCAGCTGCTTCTGTAATACTGCCATAGATTTTGAGCTTGTTTTTTCCCTTCCTTCAATATTTTATCCTTCTGTCACCCGCAAGCAGGTTCTTGAGTGACTTTTGGGGCTGCCCAGGGGGTTACTGCTGCTTCAGGGCTCTCATCCCCCGTTGCACTGTGACACAGAGACAGTCTCAGGTGTCCAGAGCTGGGTGACACTTTAGGTACTGAGCTCCATGAGAAACCAGGGAATGTGGGCAGTGGTGCAACTCAGCCATCACCCACAGCAAACCCAGGGCTGTGAGCACGTGGTGTCCAGCTCCTCTGGCACCTACAGCTGCTTGTGCAGGTGCCTTTTGAACACGGGTGAGGGTTGCACCATCCTGGGCTCCAGCAGTGGGGTTTGAGAGGCTCTCACCACACCTGGGTAATGCAGAGTCCTGCCCTGGTGCCAAAGCTGGGCATCGCCACTCTGTGCTGCTGGCACTGGGCAAGGGGCAGGGTGTCGGGGGCAGGATGTCACTGTGGCTGTGAAATGACAGAGGAGGGCTGTGAAATGACAGAAGAGGGCTGTGAAATGACAGAAGAGGGCTGTGAATAACCCCGTGTGTGCTCAGGACACTGCTGAGCTCTGCACCACGCGTGGCTGAGCGCTGCAGGAGAGGGACCCAGCACCCATCCTGCATGGCAGGGCAGAGGCTGGGCAGGAAGATTTCTGCCATCAGTGTATGCTCATGAAAGCATGGCATTAGTGAGTGAGTGGGATCTTTGGGAAACTCTGGGAATCTGAGCAGTGTGGGGCTGTGGAGAAGAAGGTGGAATGATGGTATATTGGATTGTGCCCACGGTCACATCGTGGTGGATGAATGGCTCTTCAGGAAGGAGATAGGTGGGTGGTTATGTGAGTCCTGAGGGTTTGTAATTGCAAATATTATGAGTATTTTTATTGCATTAATATATGTATTAATATATCATTGATATAAAATACATTAAGTAATTATATTAATATTGAGCTGGCAGGTGAGAGCTGGATGTAGAGATTAGTTCCTCCTCATCCTGCTATGTTATGCAAACCCATAGGAAAATTATTATCTCATTCACTTAATAATATATTGAATAATATCTCATACTCTCAGCTAATTATACCTGGGTCAGGTGTGTATAAATTAGATGCTGTCATAGGCAGCAGCCAGGTCTGAAGAGAAGCAAATGTCTGATTTAAATCTGGTTTAGTCCTGGCTGTGCCTCTGCAGGCTGGCACAGCTGCAGCCTGCAGCTTCACACTGCACCTGGAAGGGAGGGATGTTTCCTCTGTCCCCACAGGGAGCTGTGGGATTTAATGGATGTTTACAAGATATTTGGGAGCCACAAAGGCTGGGTACTGAAATGAGCATCGTGCTCAGTGCAAAGCTGATAGACAGTTAAAGAAAGTGGAAGAAAAGGAGTTGAAATCTCTGTGAGAAAACTCCAACCTGACCCAGAAAGACAACATCCTCCAGACTTCACATGCTCTCGGGCAATTCCACCGAAAACATTGACTGCAAATGCCCCTGTGCTTTGTATTAATCCTCAAGGCAAAAGTAAGGTCACTGCTGCAGAAGAAGTGGTAGCATTTTCATTTTAAAACAAGCCTAGGGCTTATTGAATCTTGCTCTAATTAGGAGGGGTTTTTTGGTCTCTGTTCTCCTCTCCACTGCGTGCTGCAAGGCTGGCTTGTTTCCTTGGCCTTGAAGCGGGGGGAAAGCTTTTGTGGGAGATTTTCAAACTTCACAGATCTTTTGCTTCCGGCTTGTGTTTGATGGCTGTGCCCAGTTCACAGGGAGCAGGGCTGCGTTCACAGGCATTTTGGGGCATTTCTTCTCAGGACTGGAGCTGATGTGGGGGTGGGACAAGCAGGGCAGGAGCAGGGCTGGGTGCAGCTGGGCTGGAGGGCTCCTGGGTCACAAGGGCATTGTGACTGATGAACTGTGTGAATATTGCACCCACCAAGTGTGCAGGGAGGGGGCTCATTTCTGTCTGGGCTACTCCTTTCTCAGCCCACAATGAACTTTACAAAGCAGGGAGAGGTTCCTTTTTTGCTATCACGCTGTCGTCATCTTCTCTGGGTTTTTAATTTCCTCTACCCCTGTCCCATTAACACTAGATAAGTGTGTTAGGAAGATAAAAATCAGCTTACAACTTTATGGACAATTGATTGGAAGAAAAAAACCAGAGTGCTGAGCGTAGCTGGCTCAAGCCTGCATATAACCTCTTAAAAATTATTTACTAGATACTCGATAAAGTTTGCCAGAATAGCCTGTTAGAATTGCAGAGGCAAGAGCCCCGGGGGAGATTTCCCTGCTCCTGTCTGTGCCAGCCCAGCTGTGCCTGTTGGTAGCATCAGGAGTAAACACAGCTCCAATCGACACACAGTTGCTTTCTGTTTGCAGCAAATTTAAGTATGATATTTATAGGCATATCTGATCTCTTTTGATCCATTCTATCCATTTGAAGAAGCTGTGCTTTGAAAAAAACCCCACCGTATTCCTCTCTTCAGTGGCAGAATTAGAGAAAAAATGCCAAGACAGCAACTTTCAAAATGCTTCTGATGCCTTTAATGTTCATTTTAGTGCCTAAAAAATATCAGAGGGCCTGATCCAGCAGGGGTAAGGAAAGCAGCAGCAGATCTTATTCCACATGAGTTTCTGGCTAAGGTGTCTCTGTAGTGCCAGGCTCGGAGGTTATCACACACACTCCCACCTAGAACACAAAGTCCCTGCTGGAGCCCATCTAATGGAAACACATTTGTACCAAGCCTGCTCACCCTGCCATGCATATTCATGGTGTGCCACAGTGCTCTGTGCAGCCAGCACCGTTATCAGCTCTGAGTGACACAAAGAGATCTCTAATCTAATGTGTGTGTGTCACACGTGGATCACAGCACTGTTATCAGCTCTGACTGACACTAAGGAATCTCCAATCTGATGTGGTTGTGTGTGTCACACGTGGATCACAGCACTGTTATCAGCTCTGACTGACACTAAGGAATCTCCAATCTGATGTGGTTGTGTGTGTCACACGTGGATCACAGCACTGTTATCAGCTCTGACTGACACTAAGGAATCTCCAATCTGATGTGGTTGTGTGTGTCACACGTGGATCACAGCAACTTGTAGGCAAATGAGTTCTTGGGAGCTGAGCTGCTTTTGTCACAGCACGAAAGCAGAATGATACCAAGTCTCCTGTGGTTGGGTGGCTCTCAGCAGCTGACAAACAGGAGACAAAGGCACCTCTCTGCCTCTGGAATTGCTGCTGGTGTCTGGAAGAGGGAACTGTGCTATGAGCAGGGGAGGCTGGTGCCTGTGCTTGGCAGGGTACCACAGGCAGTGAGGGGAAGGAGCACAGTACTGGCTGCAAGAGAGGTGCTCAGAGAAGAAAATAGCATGGTCCCCTCTGAGATACCTTGGCTGAAGCCTGGGAGTCCACAGAGCCAGAGAAAGGCTGAAATGGAGTTTCTGGAGCACATGGTGCTCATCATGCCAAGGCACACAGTAACCAAGGTTACCATCCCCATCCAAATGGTGCCTGCACTCCTGCTCTGTGCAGCCACACCACGTGCAACTCCTCTGCCTGTATTTAAAAGGAAACATGGTCTTGGAGGCAAAGGTGCTCCTAAAGGATTTGTGCCAAGAACAAACCAGGGCGTGCTCAGGGTGTGGCTCAGGGGGATCCAGACCGTTCAGCTGGTGCTGGATGACCAAAAACTTCTCAGCTCACGAACCTTTGCCATGCTGCACGTATTTACACACCCCGAGTGTCATTTTGTGCTCAGTACTGAGGCTGAACAGGGCGTAGCACAGCTGCTGCTGCTGCTGCTGCTTTGTGCACACAATAAACCATCAACAGATGGTGGGTTGCTCGTATCCTTTGCTCTGAGTGGCTCCACAATCCTGCCCAAGCAGTCACTAATGAGCACCACAGGTAACACGGAGCCTGAAGAACCCACACCAGCCCCTCATATTGATAGTGCAGCATGAAAAGCCTTAATGAAATCATTGTTCTATTGATGCAATCAGACCATGGCACGTTGTCACTGCCTGCAGAGTTCCAGCAGTTAAGAGCAATCAGTGGAGTGTTAATCTCGTGCAGCACAAGAGCACGCTTGTGTTCTGAGCTGAAGAGTGAGTGATGACAGAAGCCATACAAACAGCACCCAGAAAGGCAGCAAGAATAACCTGGTGCAGTTTTTTCAAGATTGTGGTATCCTCTGTAGCCCAGCTGCTTCATCCAAATGAAATTCTACCACATGAAATCCACTGGAAAGCTCACGTCAACCCTGAACTCACATAATTGTTATGCCTCATTAATTTGGTGTGTTTATTTAAATTGGCTGGTGTGTTCCTCAAATACGTAATCTAGCATTTAAAAAAAAATCTGATTGCTTCACGGAGCTTTGAATTGCTCTAAGTGAAAACTCTCTGTTGCTCGTTTGTCTTTCTCATTGGAATGCAATGGATACCTCACAAATGAACAGGACTGGGAAGGTGTTTAATTTATGAACCAAGATGTAGTTCTAAATAATGCCTAATTAAATTCATTCCTGACCTGGCACGTGATGCCTGGCTTAGCCTGGGCATTGCAAGCCATTAGTAAACACTTTAATTGTAATAATTGCCACTGGCAGTAATTATTTTCAGGAAGGCAGCTAATTTCAATCAGCAGAGGGAATCTGAGAGGCGAGGAGCACGCGTCCTGTGTTTCTGAAGTACCAACGAAAGCAGCTGCACACCAGAGTGACAAACACTGGGCATTGCTTTGTCGGAGCGAGGGCGAGGTTTGGAGAAGCTGAGGATTCACTCCCAGGTCCCCGAACCCAGCTCCTCCAGCAGCAGCCCCAGGGCAGACACAGAGGGAGCACTGAAAGGTGCTGGCAGCCCAGGACAGGCTGCTTTGGGAAGGGGTGGGTGGAAGGCACTGGTGGGGGATGTACCTGTGATATCCTCGCCGTGATTGCCCTGGCTCAGAGGCAGTGGCTGCCTGTGCTGTTGGCTCATTCTCCAGGCCAGGAGCCAGCCCCCTGCCACGGGGCCGAGGAGGCTCTGCCAAGCTCTGAGGGAGCTGTTCAGCTGGCCTGAACCACCCCCATGTCTGATTTCTGGAAGATGGAAAGAACTGGACCCCTGTCCAAAAACTGAGAATTGAGCATAGGATTGTTGTCAAATGCTGTAATTAGACACAGAGCTGTAGACAAGGAATGAAGTACGCCATTATTTCTTTGTTAAATTAACTTTTCCACCAAAACCCTGTGATGCTCACTGGGAAGATGTCACTTGTAATTTTTTCCCCCGTGCACTCAGCGTGGTTCCATCTTACAGGCACTTTAGCACTGAATTAATTACTGCATTAATGGATGTCTATAGTCCATTAGTAAATTAAGACCTGATGCTAATTCTCTTGGGGGGAAGGAGAGGGGTGTCTATTTAGTACCAAATCATTCAGTTCGTTGCCAATGGAGTCTAAATGTTCAAAGGCAGGAAGAGAAGTACATCAAAGACACTTTAATTTGAAAAGCATTGGGGAAGCTGATCTCCAGGCCTGTCTGTGTTACAGACTGTACAGCAGCAGATAAATTAGCTTTGAATTTATAATCAACCCCATCACCAGGGAGTGGGTAGGGTGAACCTCTACCACCGGGCATTTTCTTGAAGTAGCACCTGAGCATGCAGGTTTTGGAAGGGTACAGGTAGCCTGAAATTTTGTGGAGATATCAATTTAAATGAGTGAGTTTGTTCCTGCATGCTCTCTAAATCTGACAGACTTGATCAATCATCCTCGAACTCCAAAATAAATTTAGGAGAAGCCAGTGACACAAGGGCAAAGAAAACAAAGACAGGAGTAAACACAACATTGTTATGATTGGCAGAAGTCTGCTCTGGAGCCTGCCCAGAGGTCCCTGAATCCTGAGTTTGTGTGTACGTGTCGGGAGTGCTGCTGTTGTTCTGGGGGGGTTTGAGGTCACCCCGTGGCAGTGGCTGCAGTGAACGTGCCCAGCTTTGTGTGGCTGTGCCCAGCTCCATCCCCTCTCCCTGCCCTGGGAATGTGCAGCCCTACCCAAGGCTGCACTGCTTCCTGCTCAGGAGATCCAAATCACATCTCTGTGCTCAAACCCACTCCTGCCAGAGCACTGCTGCCTTTTCTGCACGAGGAATGCAAGCCACACTTGTGCATTTTACCTGTAATAGTATACAAAAATGAAATTTGTTCCGTAAGGGAGGCAGTCACAGTCCAAAAACTGTTCATGTGGGTTTTTCCTCTCTGCCAGCAAAAATATAACAGTTAATTAGGCTGGAAAACCCAAAGGAAAGTGAATTCTGATGGCCAATCGTGAAGTGGCATGGAAAATATCTCCATGACAACAGAAATGTATAGCACTTCAATTTTAATATGTCAAAGGATAAGGATAATTTCACAGGCACTGTGCAGAAGATACAGCCCTGTCTCCTTCTCCTGATAGCCCCTGGATTAAATGGGAGCTGTGTTAGTGTGGTGCCAGATGTGACAGTGAAAACAACACTGTGAAACCTCCAAGTTCTGAATGCAAATTCACCACCAAGGTGAAAACTGACTCTGCTGGGTAGGACAAACATTCAGGCCTTTTTTTGTGAGATACTGCAGTACATCATAGAGATTTCTTCACATGTTTTGGTGCTGTGTACCTATTTACCAGCACGGGGCTCAGCTCAGTCCATGTGGCACAAGGAGGTGCCAGCTCCCATCCCAAGAGCCCCTCTTGCAGAGGGTGTCAGTAATTGCCATCTTCTGATGTTACTGTTCTGTACCCCATAATGAATTCCAGGGTGGAAAAGAGAAAAGAAAAAGAAAAGAAAAGAAAAAAGAAAAGAAAAGAAAAGAAAAGAAAAGAAAAGAAAAGAAAAGAAAAAAGAAATTAATAAAAAAGATGAGTTCAGAGATCATCAATATTTATCCCAAATTCTGACCTACATTCTCTGCTCATGAGGAGCAGGAGTATTATGCTTTCATCATAAATACTGCATTTAGTATGTTTTGTAAATGTATCCATGGGCATGAATGTCCCTTATAGGAAATGCCCTGTAGTATTTAGTAGCAGATGAATCATTTAGATATCCATGGATATGTCATTGGTGATTTCACTAAAATTAATCTTTTTGTATTTTAATTTAAGAACCAAACTTCAGTATGATAGTATTGGCTGTTGGGAATATTTACCTTTTTTTCTTTTAAATCCTAACAGGAAATACATCACTTTTGATCAGATTTGGTGGGATGCTCCTGTCCATAAAAGAGCATCTCACAACTTCACCTACAAAGAGCTCATCTCTCATTTTCACACACTTGAGCATGTTTTGTGTGGCTCCTTCCAACCAGCCATGCCTTGGACTTGGCCTCTTGGGCAGAGCTGCCTGGGAGAGCTCAGGGAAAGATATTTGTCTATAAATATATGGAAATGGCAGGGTGAGGAATCACAGCCTTCTGGTTTGTTCTCTGTAATACAATATGGAAAGCACTAACAGCATTAGCCTTTTGTGATGAGTGATAACAATATATTAAAAACAAATGTTAATAGGCAGCATGAAATTGCTAACAAAGTAGAAAATTGCTAATAAAATTCAATGGACCTAATTTAAACTTTGATAGTTTATGTAGCCTTGAGAGCCCTTTTCCAGAGAGCCAGCAGTGGGATGGTGAAAGAAAAGGATTTTCGGCACAGAGCCCAAGGCTGCCATGCTTCTGAATAATTCTTACACTGCTTTTCCTGCTGCAAAGTGACCCCTGGAACCTGGAAAGTGAAAATTGCCAGGCTTTCAAATAATCCAGGAAGGGCTGAACACTGTCTGGATGTGTTACCTGTGTGGAAACCAAGGTGAGCAAGCACCTACCCAACCCTCCCTGAGACACGGGGCTCTCTGGTGATACAGTGCCAATGAGAAGGGGTGGAAAATTCAGCTTTGGGGCACGTCTTGTTCACTTCTGTGTATTGCTCTGGACAGCTCTAAAATTATCCAGGCTCCCAATGAATCTGCAGAGCTGGGAGGAGGAATCAGAAATCTGGGTGAGCTGGGGGTGAGGAGACTGGGGTCAAAGCAGGATGGGACCCAGGAGAGCAAATGGCTGATGCCCATCCTGAAACACCTGGGTTCTACCTCTGCAGGGCATCTGGGCTGGCTTTGTCCTCTGGCCATGATATAAATGCTTCAATCTTCAGAAAAAAAATTGGAAATTCCATTACTAAAAAAATAAATGGATTCAAAACAAGCCCATGTGGGAAGGAAGTGAGAGCAAGGGCAGAAAGATGAGACAACGCATGGAGGGAAAATTGGTGAAAGCAGACAAAGGAATCTAAAATGCAGAACAAATAAATTAATTGGATAAATAGGACCAAAAAAAGGCAAACCAGAACAGAGACCCGTGTCCTGTAATAACTCTTTCAGAACTACTCAGATTAAAGGAGAAAGTAGAGATCAAATGAGCTAATTTAAGCAGATGCCAGGCTCAAAGGATAATGTGAACCTTAATTACCTACTCTTACTCTTCCTTCTCTTTTTAACTGAGTGAATTTCCCAGACAGTATTTTTGAGTTTTGCCAGACAGGAACCCAACTGCACATTTCAACCGAGGGCTTTGGCGAGGTCCTTTTCCTCAGCACGTTCTTCCTTCCATTTTTCTTTAGACCTAATTGCTTTCCAGCCTGGCCTTCTACCTGCTCCCATACTGAAAATCACTTTAAGAGGTATTTATGAGCAGCCCAGGGAGTGGCTGAGATGCTGCAAGGCCCTGCTCCTCTGTCAGTCAGGGTGTCCTTTGCTGTTCCTCTGAGTTCCTTGACCTCATCTCATCCCTGTGGCTGTGGGCAAAGGTCCTGCCACTGCTTCTGCTGTACCCAGTTTCTGCAAGCTTTTAAGAGCACTTAGCAACATTTTCCCACTCATGTTTGAGCTTTCATGTACTTCCTCAATGTGGGACGCTTGTGAACGTTGGGGTCATTTCAGAGGGGTTTGGATCCCCTGGGCCACTTCTTTTCCTGCACAGTGACTCCAACATCTGCAGCTGTGGGGCTGCCCACCAAGGGCTGGGGGAGTTCAGTTCTGAGGAATGTCCATTGCCCACATCACACCCGAGACTGAGCTTATTTCTACTCCATATGAATTTTCAAGATATTAAAGAGTCACTGCATCTCCACGGGAGTAAATGGGAAATGTATGTCAAGTGAGGTAGGACAGAAAATTACATTTTTAACAGGTTTGCGTTGTAAATGAGTAATCAGTCGACTGATAAGATGTAATGACTTGGGACCACAGAAAAGATTCAAGGAAAGGCAGTGTTTTCCTTTTGTCTCACAAGTGACTCTCAGCTGAGAGAAATAACACTCTTTCTAGAACAGCAACTATAGCAACAGGAGGATTTGACTGGGGAGAGGTCAGAGAGTATAAGCTGGTTTTCACTGCTGATTTTAACGTGCCATCCTCACAATTGGCTATTACTTGTGGTGTTAGGAGCCCTTTGTTGCGATTATATTTCATCCGGTGCTGCAGCGGTGCTGAATAATTAAAGCTGTCAGCACAAAAATGAAGTATCTATACACCTTTGAGAACAACTCCAAAATAATTTGATGTCCCAGTTATCACAAGAACATTATTAACAAAAGAAGCTATCCACAGGGCAGGAAAAAATGTGCTTTGTGAGCATCTGTGTGTATTTTCCACATCCTATTGCCTAAAACGTTGTCACCTGTGGCAGTCCCATGAAATTCCCTGGTAACTGCAGGTGTGTGATTTCTCTAAGTGTGTTGGGGGTAAAATTCATGCACCTCCCATCAGTAGAAGAGCACAAAGAAGGGGCTTGAAGGTGAGGCAGAGGAGTGTTCCTGCACCCAGCCCCAGTGCTCATTACCCCGTTGGTTTTTAGGAGGGGAAAGCTACATGACACATTCTCCTCTTTATGTCCCAAGCCATGGCCCGACCCCCTGTGCTGCTTTGAGGGTGGGGTCAGATCCATCAGTTGAGAGCCACCTGTGTCCCACCAGGATGTGGGCTGACAGAGGAAAGGCTGAATGCTGCCCCTCCTCTCTTCCTCCCCACGGAGCACACCTGTGAGCACTCTGAGGTCCTTTTCTGCCAGGCTGTGAGTACAACTCTCATGTTATTTCGGAGGGGTGGGGCAGGACTGGGGGTTCACAGCTTGCTTTGCAGCCACAGTGAAATTAGAGTTTACAGAACATTGGCACAGGCTTCTCCAGGCAGGAAATTCAGCAGGAACAAAGCGAAAGCAGCAGCACTTTCACAGGGGTGGATGGTCTGTGGGGGTGTTCATACATCATGAGCTGGGAGTTTGCTCCCCATGAGCTTCCCATCGGTGTGAGTCAGAGGGATCCCACTGCCATTCATGGCTTTCTTCTGCAGGGAGGGACACCCACAGCTATCGAGGTCTTACTGTGACAGAATCATGCCAGAAAAACACTCCCTCTCTGAAACTCCTTACTGACATTGACACAACTCAGTTATTCCAAGCACTCAAAATCTCAGTGCACAGGTCAGTGCAACAGGCTCCAGTTGCTCATATTGTAGGACTTCATCAGAATTGTGTGAAAAATGTGCAGCTAAATGGAGGAAAATACAGTGGCAGTACTCTCTGCATAACGTTCTGGGGCTGGCAGAGTTTTCACAAGGCTATGAGGACTGGCTTGGTTTTGCCACAGGCTCCCATAGAAATTCTGTGCTGCTTCCTTTTGTCATTACACCTGGTTTTTTAGGTCCTCTGCATCATAAAGGAAATGGGTGCCTTGTGTGGGTCTGTACAATAATATCCCTGTAGCTCATGCTGAAGTTAAAGATAAATCCTTATTTTCCCTGGGTTTCTTGCATGAAGCTCCACAGATCCTGAGCCCAATAAACACATGCAGACTCGGGTGTCAGTGGAGCCACTCACATATTCAGTTAAACAGGTTTGTCCAGAGGCATTTAGCTGGTCAAAGGCACAGAAATCGGGGCAATACCTGATTGCAATTAAGTGTACTAATTGGGCACACAGCTGAGCAGGAGAGCTGCCATTTGCATCCACCAGTGCCCCGGGGATGTCTCTCATCTGTGCATATGCCATGGGTTAGCTCCTGGGGGCAACTCAGCCCCACAAAGCCACTCACTCTCCCCCTGTGGGATAGGGGGACAGTCAAAAGTGTAGAAATCAGAGAACCTGTGGGCTGAGATAAAGGCAATTGAATAGGTAAAGCACTCACAGCCAGCAGTGCAGCCCTGTGCTGAAGAAGGGCAAGATAATTTTGTCTCTAAGGCCAGTGGAAACAATAACTTCCCCAGAAGCCAGAGCTGCTGTAGGTTGTCCTTTTGCTGGAAACTTGGTTTTATCTGTGTTGAGCTTGGGAAGCTGTCCCATGCCTGGAGGTTGGGGTGGCTTTAGAAACAAGCCTGTGTTTGTGCACCACATGGAACAGTTTAATATTTGGGTTTTTCGTGAAGCTCCAGCATCTGCTTTTAATAAAATGGCCTGTAAGCAGTCAGATTTGCTCTTGCATAGGGGAATAAATGACTCATGCCCTTTAGGGGTCCCGTCCCTTCAAGGCAGAGATGACAAGCTGCTTTGCCCCTGGTTTTGCCTAGGGCTTTATCTCACTCTCTCTAAATACCCACATATATATATTCTGCCCTCTATACAGAGTGTAGAATACAGTGTATATGTGTTTGTATCTGGAGTGTGGAGACAGAGAAATGCATCTATATATAAATACGTGGAGTTCTGTGTATAAATATACAATCTCTTGGTGGGGGATTTGGCTGTCGTGAGGCCATTGCCCTTGGTGTCAGGGTGTCCTGGGGAGGGGGCAGCCCAGCAGCACACAGGGCTTGCCCGAGGCTCCTGTTTTAAATGTTGGTTAAATCCTTATAAAATGGTGTGGAGCCAAGTCCTGCTTCTCTGGATGGGAAAGCCTCGAGGTTCACGGAGGAATGTAAATTGCCAGTATTTCTTTTTATATTTCTTCCATCCCTTTTATTCAGGATTAGAAGAATTAATATAAATTGGACTAATTTTTTGTTCTGCCCTCCAAAAAATATATTTGTAATAAGAAATACATCAGGTGTATGAGCTCAGTGATGTTTTGCTACAAACATATCTACAAATAATGTACGGAGGGTAAAAGAGTCCAGCAGAGTCAGATGTACTGAGATTTGATCTGGGGGACTAAAACATCCACAGTTACCAGCTCAAGAAAAAGTAATCCTCTTTTCCTGCTCTGTGCAGCCTCCCAAAGCTTTTCTGGGAGCCTTAGGGGCACTGCTGGTCCTTGGGGCTGTTTCTCAGCCCCTCAGATGGTACAGGTGTTACACAGTGGAAAGAACAGATTTTGGCTATCTGAAGGAATCCAGGACTGATTTATTCCACCTAAAAGAGTTCTGGGGTGTGCACAGAGCAGAGCTGAGCTCTAACATTGTCAGTGCCAAAACCTCACGCATTGCTTCTCCATCTCCTGTGCTCCTCCATCCCTGCAGGCACCCAACCCTGAGGCTACAGGGGAAAAAAAACTTAGAAAATGCCATTCTTCTTTGGGGAACTTTATTTTGACTGTGTCCTTAAATGGAAAGATTTTGAATCAAAGCTACTTCCACAGGAACCAAAAGTTGAGGGTGTTTATTTATTTCCTTGTCACTAACAAAACCCAATTGCCTGTTAAAAATAGTCCTTGTGCCTTATGCAAACAGGCAGGAGATGATGCAGCAGGCAGGGAATGAGACTGGAAAATGAGTGATCCCAAAATTACTTCTCCGTCTGCCACGAGGTTTGGGGAAGGTCTCAGGTCTCTGCCACGTGGAGCCTTGGAGACAGAGCATCCTCCTGCCAGGAGGTGTTTGCTGCTGCCTGGGATGTCCCAGCCCTGTGATGATTCCAAACAATCAGGCTGGGAACCACCGGTGCTTTTATACAAACATTGTCAGTGCCAAAACCTCAAACAGGACTTGTGGTCCCAGGACGGCAACCTCCTGAGGAGCTGACCAATGGAATATAAGAACTCCTGGGAAAACCAGCCATTTATTTCTCATTAGATGTGATTTTTTATACCAGACCATCCTGTCAGACCCAACACAACGTACACATCTCAGGGAGTGCTGGGGCCACTCCTCCTGCTGCAAAGAGCTGAAGAGAGGAGCTGCAGAGCTCCTTCCCTTGCCAGGGCACCCTGCAAACAACAGCCACTGTGCCTCCAGCAGGAGAAAAACCAGCACCACTCCATGTGCTGGAGCAGCCTAATGGGTTATTCAATATTTGTGTAACAAGCTGCAGCCGGGAGAAGCAGCGGGGCTGTTCTGTCACTCGCAGGGGATGAGGATGGATGGATGGAGGGATGGATGGATGGATGAGGGATGGATGGAGGGATGGATGATGGATGGATGGATGATGGATGGATGGATGATGGATGGATGATGGATGGATGGATGATGGATGGATGGATGGATGGATGGATGGAGTCCCTGGCAGGGGGAGCTCAGCTCAGCCAGGGCCAGCCCCAGGTGTGAAGATCACGAATCAAAGGCCTGGGTAAAGCTCCTGGTGGGCCAGAAGGGGAATGAGGCTCAAAGTGCAGGTACAGAAGGATGGGACAAGCCTGGAGAAACAGCACGGCCTGGACACACACATCATCTTTCAGCTTCTCCCAGTAACAATTTCCAATGTTTCGTTTATGCCCAGCTGAAGAAACGCAGGCCCCTGCAGGAAGAGGCAATGCTGGAGCACTTGGAATACACGAGGGAACGACTTCATAGGCTTGCATTTGCAAAATGTTTTCAAACTGAATATTTGTCAGCGTATAAATGCAACACTGAAAACCCTTAGGAATAAAACAGCCGCAGGAAGCCGTGGACTGTCACACTTGGACACGAAAAGAACGCGCAGACACCTGTTCAGAGAGAGAAGCAGAAAAGGAAGAGGCCGAGAAGACCTCGGACTTTATTCTATATCTTCTTAATAATCACCTTGGATTGGAGGGTGAGGTTTACACCCCTCAACCACACTGGTCAAAGGAAAGTCCATCAAACATCTCCGCCCAGGAGAAAAGAATGCAAACAACAGAACAAAGTTACAAAAACATAACTATGTTTACAGAACAGTGCGTGAGAAACTCTTCTACAGAAATGAAAACATCGAAGAACTGCAAAACTCAGGGCGACATGGGACATGACCTACAATTGGCCTGGCACGACAGAACCCTTCATCTTCATCCACTGATGTGTGTCTCTGATTGTATCCATGTCACAGAGACCTTCTGAGGGTTTTTCTCATGTGACACAGGCATCACCCAAAGGACTGTCATCGTTTCAGAGACACCAGTGCCTTTTCCTTTCCAAATGTGTGTGTGTGTGTCCCCAGCACGCCCCAGCTCTGTCCCCACTGCAGGCAGCAAAGCCCTGAGGCAGCACATGGGGCATGTGCTAGCATTTATCACTTTGCTGGTATTGATTAGTCCCTCAGGGACTCACAAATAATTCAGTGTGAATAACAGCATCCAGAGAGAGCAGCTGCAGTGACTGGTGGTGCATCAGAGGGAGAAGGAAAGAGCCTTCCCTGGAAATTCTCATGCATGGACAGGTGCTCTGCTGTGTGGGTGGACAGAGTTCACCACCGTTGCCATGCAGTGATGGATGGGTGACAAAACACCTCCAAAAAGACTGAATAAGAAAGTTACAGCACAAAGGAGCTTTACGTGAGATTTCCCTTAATAGGAAGCAAAACCCAGTTCAGGACGGGGTCAGCACCCTGGGCTCTGGCTTCAGGAGCACAGCCTGGGGTCCCCAGCCAGCAAAGGCTTCTTTCCCTTCTGACACATTCTGATGCTGCAGCTGGTTTCCCAGTTAGTCTGGAGATGACAGTGCTGTCACTCAGCTGTGCTTTCTCACAGCGGTTCAAAAGTCAGATAGTAAGCACAGTTCCCAAGCTCCTGATGACACCTGTCTCAGGAGGGAGTTTTCTCACCAGAGTATTGACTCGTGTTCTGCTAAAAGGAAGATATTAAACCCCAGGTCTCCAGGTAATTCTAGCCCCAGCTTTGCTGAAATCCAGAAGAAAAGGGGATTCCTTGGAATTACATGTTGCTGAAATATTCTGTGGGGTTGAGATAAGTGAAAGGGTTTGTCCTAACGTGATCAGAAATGTCACAGAGAGAATTTCATGCCATTCAAAGTCATTTGGCTTAACAGCATCTGCACGAGAGGGGGGCTGAACCCTCATCCACCAAAAGCTGAGTCCATACACCCTGCATCACCTTTTCCCACTGAGCTCCAAGAGAAAAAATATTAAGAACTAGAGAAAACCAAACTAAACCAGACTTACAGACCATGCTCTCCCTCTAGCAGGCACTTGAGGTGATTTTATTAGCTTTTAAGGAACTGTGTCTCATATTTCCCCATCCCTCCTTATTTTATAAATGCTCTAGAAGACCTTCAAGGGTTGCTCCAGAGCCCTTCATCAGCCCTGTGCATGGACAGGAACTTTCACAGCACGGTGGTTCTTCCAGTAAGTCAGAAAAAATTCCTTTAACCGTTCCCCAGTGTAACTCATGTGAATTAGTCCTGCTGCTGGTTGTGGGAGGGGAACCACTTGCAAAGCAGGGAATGAATCACTTGAAAATGCATATTAAGCTTGTTTGGAAATGAAACCAAAAGGACTGAGTCAACAGAGACTCTCGTCCTGGTGGGGAGCTGCTCAGGATGGCAGCAGCAGTCCCCTCCTCAGAGCCAGGGCTGTTTGGTGTGTGCAGCATCCCCACACCCCACGGGATCCTGCTGAGGGAACCACGCCAGGGACAAGGGCTGGCCACCCCTTCCTGGGCTCTCCTGGCACCAAATCTCAGGCCTGAGCTGAGACAAAGTGCTCCAAGGGGGGATGAATCTGTCCTCTGGCTGCTCCAGAACTCCTGTCCATCCCCTGGGGCAGGGTGGGACCCTGCGTGCCCCAGGGTGTGTGGGGTGGCTGTGCTGCTGTCACCCTGCCAGCCTTTCTGGGCTGCTCGGGGGCTTTTGGCAATAATTGGTGGTTTTCAGTGGGAGCTACTGGATAATGCTTGGGTTTCTGTGGAGCCACACCACAGAACAGGGTGTCAAAAACCACAAACTATACTGCAGTGTAATATGGACATGGAAAGGGGCCAGACTCAGCTCTTATTTTCACAACTATTTGAGTTATTTCAATGTATTCTAAATAGTTAATGCTTTTTGCTGTCGGTTCAGCTCAATTCATCTAAAATAACAAAAGAATTAGAGGGAAAAAAACGAAGTTAAAGGTGGTCAGAAATCCAGCCAAAACCATTAGGCAAATAAAGAAACCCAGCCTGCCTGTGTGTGAGCAGCAGTATTTGGGGTTAATGACACTTTTTGTCCAGACTGAAGCAGAGAAAAGGAAATTCTCAAGACTTAAAAATATTGCTGTAATGTGAACCGCAGTTCTCAGCCAGCTCTTGTTCTGAAGTTATTTATTTGCCATGACTAATTTGGAGTTTCCAATGTGGTCATTGCCTCACACGTGGCAGTGCCTGGGCTCTCTGGGCACTGGGACTGGAGGCACTTGGAGCCCAGCAAAGGAACTCTGCCCGTTCCCATGGGCAGTGCCAGCCCTGCTCTGCAGCCCGGAACCAAAACCTATTAACACTGAGTTTCTAAAATGCATTTCCCAGGCGTGCAGGGATGCTCACACACCAGCACTGAAGTGTGGATGCAGACTCAGATCGCTGCCTCACCATTTCTCATCTTGCCCTGGTTTTTGTTTTTTTTTTCTTTTATATTAATCAGCCCAGAGATGCAGGGAAGCTGAGTGAATTGACAGCACAGAGGTAATTTGGGAAGGGCAGGTGGGCTGCAAAGCTCCTGGCAGCAGGACCAGCTCCTGGCTCAGCTCTGCTGTTGCCCCTGGTTTAAGGGTAAATACATTGTTAAGTTTGTTCAGCCAACCATCATTTCCCATTTTCCGTGCCCAGAGAGCAGGATGAGGCAGGCAGCACTTCAAACACAGGTGGTTTAAGAATTCTCCCCACCCTAAATCTTCTCTGTGGGGTGAAGAGACCTGATGCCCCCTTCCCAGCAGGGGCAGTCTCTCCATCTGCCTCTGATAAGGATGAGAAAGGGGGGCTTGGGGGGATTCCGGGTTCATTTATGGCAGTGCCACTTTCAAATTCCTTTAGTTCTGTGTGACGCACACTGGGCATGAGCTGAGATGCACCAGGCAGAGAGCTGGGCTAAAAATAAACCCGGAGTGTCGCTGCTGTGTTAGTCTCCTGTTGATATTTCTTGGTTTGTTTTATGACATCTTCAAGGCCAGTCAAGTGTGGGGGAAAGAACAAAAAAAGAGAGAATTTTGGCTTTTTGAGGCTGGATTAAGAGCGAGCTGGTACAAATCCTGTCATTTCACTGAGTGGATGCAGAGCTTTACAGTCACTGTGGTGCTGGCTCACACTCGTGCTGATGCATTCTAAATAAGAACTGTACAGCTTGTGCTAATTCTTAATGCGCTGTTATATTGATACCAATTCAACTGATGTTAATTAATGAAAGGAATGGGCAAATTAAATCAGCACTTACCTATCCATGTGAAAGAAAGGGGCTGTGTTGCAGCTTGGAATCAGCAAGCAGCCGAGTGCTGGCACCCCAAAGAGACACCAGGGGAATGGGAGGTGCTGATCCAGCGGACCTCGGGTCAGGGACCCACTGGATCTGTGGAGAGAAAGACTAAATCCAACAAAAAAGCTTCTAAACCAGGAATTCTGGAATGAAATGCACGCTTTAAAATGCATTTGGACACTGCATCAATTGCCCAGGGGGTGCAGGGTCTCTGCAGTGAGCAAGGCACAGCTGCACCCCTGCTCTGTGATGGTGGTCCCTGGACTGTCCCTCCCCAGGGTCACCTTCCTCTGCCACGGCTCAGCTGGTCCTGCTGTGCTCGGGCTGCTGGCAAACAGCTCACAGAACTTCTTATTTTAACTTGAGGCAAAAAGTAATTTCTTCCTCTGAAGGCCAGGGCTGGAGCCGTCCTCTGCTAATGAATGCAAACCATCAGTGAGCAGTAATGGAAAATCAGGGATGACGTGGCAGGCAGTGGCTTGCTTTCAAGGCACCAAAAACGCCCTTTTAAATTTAAATTTAGCAAAGAATTTAAAGCACATATAGGCAGACTCTATTAGAAAGTGAAATATTTGATCTTGGCTATTAATCTGTTATAAGAATACTTTCATTTCCTTGCCATGTGTATCCAGTGATAGACTTTCATAAATGAGATCGCATTAAAATGTACTTTATGTTTCTAGCCAAATCTCTTTTATTATTATGTAAGTCTTGGCTAGGAAAAAAAAAAACAATTACAGAAGCAGACTAAGAAGAGCACATTATTTTAACTCATTTATATAAGGGAAATACTGCTCTCCTACTTGAAGGCTGTACACTGTGCACTACTAAATACCTTGGGAAGAGGTTGCTCCATTGCAGCCATGCTACCAGATTTGGGATAATTTATGGGCACTGGAAATTACAAATAGTCTAAAACAGCTCTTGTGGTGTGGGGTACTGCTATATGTATATCCACACAGATATAATATGTATTTTTTTATGAAGTATATTTATATCGAAGAATTACATTTGGCCTCTGTCTTACTGAAATTAAATCTATTTTATGGATGGTCCCTAATTAATGCGAGCTGTCACTCCTGCCACTGCCCCATGGGCAGACAAGTGTTTTAGGCAGTTTCCACGTGGCCAGGGAGGCTGGGAGGCTCTGCTGCCCTGGTGCTACCCATGGACACGTGCAGGGACGGTGTCAGCCCAGCTGGGCCAGTGGCTGAGGGCTCTGCAGAGCTGCACAGCCTGCTCTGGTGGAGGCATTCATTCAGAGAAGAGACCACTGGAAGCAGCACCGAGCATCATGATGGATGTTCCAGGGCGAGAAGGAAAAAGTGTTTTACATCTTATAACTCACTTTGGCTGATTAGGCACAAATGTCTGGTTTAAACCTTCAGATCTGGGCACACAAAGCGTGTCATATTCCTGCCGCTTTTCAAACGTCTTTTCATTTCCGTTCAAGCAGCCTGACAGACACCCAGCAGGGGCCACAGCATCTGCTGTCACGCTGCTGGAGCAGAAAGCTTTGCTTCCAAATTCCCCAGTGCTGTGGATCCAAATGCTTCCCCAGGATGGGGCAGCCATGGGGTACAGTGAATGTGTACATTGACTTCATGCTTTAGCTGAAAAGTCCAATCTGGTCTCTTCCAGAAGAGGCTTGAATCTGCAAAACGTAGGATACTTTCAGATCATGTTAACACTGTTAATAAATTAACTTGAAACTCCTTGCCCATGGATTTAGGATCCTGGCATGGCTCTGGCCAGAACAAACTGGTGTTTGGCAATTCACTGCAGGACATGCAGTGTCTGAGCCTGGTCCCCCCAGAGTCCCCCAGCTCCAGGCTCAGCCCTTCCCCATCTGGGTGGGATTCACAGTTGGTGCCTTAGCTCAGAGTCCTGCAGTCAGGGCAGGGAGCAACCCACGCTGAAGGGCTGGTTTGGCACCAGAATAGCCAAGATCACCTTTCCTAGAAAAATGAAAAATTGCCATCCGTGTCTGGTTTTAATTGCAACACAAGCTCAGGCATCTCCTGGTTTTCAGTCATTCATAGACAGTGAAGATTTACAGCTGTTTGCATTTATGAAGCCTCAGATTACTAACAGCTTCTGATTTTTAGAAAATAGGTTACAGACTCTTTAGTATTAGATGAAGAAATGCCAGATATCAAAATCCCCATTGTCAAGGCAATTGAATACCTCATTCCTGTTGCACTTGGTTTGCTGTGCAGCTATTGGCAAACTGCTCTGCCCCAGGTCTTGTGTCATTGTGTGAATTAACCATGTTCTAGACTATAAATAATTACAATAAGACACCTTAGGCATGGCAGATGCACAGATGTGGTGATGGTGCTTCCAGCAGACAGAGGCACAGCTTTTCCTGCCGCTGTGACACTGCCCCAGATCACCCTCTCCATGGTGAACTGGGATTCCTGGGCCTTACAGAGCACATTCTTACTGAGGTCTACAAAGCAAACAAAACACTTGAGCACCTGGCAGCCTGATTTCCCCCCACCCTTTTCTTTAAAGTAGTGGCCAATGACACATTTGGAGATAATTAAAACAAAGGTTGAGGATTTTTTTAATATGCCATGACTATTAGCAGCTGGATTAGGAAAAAGCCAGCACAAAAGCAGCATACTTCTTATACCAGCTGTAAATAAAACCAGGCTTCAAATCTGAAAGCAGGAATTTTTTTTTTCCCTTTTTCCTCTCCACAGAAAATCTTTTGTTTGTGCCAGGACTAAAATATTAGCGCTGTGCTCCCTCCTCTGTTTAAACAGACCTCATTGCATCTGAGTGCCAAAAAAGTGGAATTCCTGAACAGCAGGTGAAAAGAAAACACAAGATCAAACGCAGTTCTGGCTGCCAAGAGAACCTGCAGCACGGCCTGGGGGTGCATGAAAAGTCATGCAGCTCCTGGTGCTGTCAAAGACTTCTGGAAGGTCGTCAAGGAGTTTTTTGCAAGCATCCCACATCAAAAAGCTGTGCAGAGACGCAAACCTCCAATAAATCATGAGGATGGTGCTAAAGATACCAATCACCCACTTTCAGGAGAATTCAACTTTTCCTCCATCACATCTATGGAAGCAGCTCTAAGAAATCAGTGCTCTGTGTGGAGAGCAGGGGTATGGAAATAAATGTAAGTGCTCACATTGGGTGGACATTAGGCAAGGGCTGGTTTGGGTCCATAACCCAGCAGGGAGCTATGGAAGAAATGTGTCCTTCTGAGCTCATCCTTGCACTAAAGGCAAAGGACACGTATTTTACTGCTCTTGGAACCAGCCAGGCCTTGCATTAATTCTAATTTCTGCCCCCCGTTGGACATCCTTCAGCCCGTGACAGAGTCCTTTCTCTTTGGCTGATGCACCCTTTGGGGACGCAGGGAAGAAACTGCTCCAACTCTTCTCATGTTTAATGGCCTTCAGAAAACAGACTTGAGCTTCTTCCTCCTAAAATTCACCAAGCAGCAAAGTTCTTTCAAGTAAGACACACATGGGTGGGGCTGAAAACAATACAAGGTGCACATTTGTTCCTAAAGACAGCCTGGTTTTTTTATTTTATTTTAAAACTCTGCATCTGAAAACACCGTATGACAGAAAGCATTTATATACACTGCAGTGTTTTTGGTATAATACAGTATTTCATACATCCATTTCTTTGTCTGCAAAAAAATTTGCTTTGTCGGACAAACAACCAAACTCCCATTGACAAAGAATACAGCTAAGGCACATTGTTTCTGCTAAATGAAAGACAAAAGGGTGCAAAAACGGGTAGTGCAATAATTGCTGAAAATCACATTCTACTACAAGAAAAGCATTCTGACTTTGAACTTTGATTACCGGTCAATTTAAGACATTTCAATATCTCATAAAATACTCCTTTAAATAAATAGCAAAATATCTACATCTTTCAGTGTGTTCCATTTGAATTCCCAATTTTTTTTTTAAACTTTCCTGTATATACATGGTTTTCTTTTTTCTTATTCAATAGATTACAAAATATTTCTGTACAATTTTATGCATATTATGATCTATAACAAAATAGTTATTTCTTAAAACTATATTACCACCAGTCTTTGAAAATGACAGAATAGGAATAACTTATTATGGACTATGTTAGGCAATAGAAAAATCCAATCAAACCAAAACAGAACCAAAAGGACAAAGTCAGAAAAACAATTTCATTACACTGAATTAATTTAGCTCCACAAACCTTGTTTTATATGTAAACCCTTTTTAGTTGCCTTTGAGTTGTATCCACATCTGAATACCGACCTAGGACAGGATTTGGGATTCCTAAAAGCCCTGCAGCCTGCCGGGAATATTGGTGCTACTCACTGAAACACAACAGCTCTCATGGAGAAAAGGGTTAAAGAAACCCAACGTACACAAGCCTTAGCAGAAGTCATTGGTTTCTGCTCCCTTTGAATGAAGCTCCAAAAGGCAGATTTTCAGAAATGCATTTATGACATTAAAACAACCAGACTCCACTATGTTCTAAATGTACTGTTATATTCCCAACCAACACCCAAAATCCGGCCCCACGTGGTGACGTTCTTCACATTTTAAGAGCACACCTTTAAGAGGATATTTCTTCTCCCAGCTACCAGTACAAATCTGAGAGGAATGCTACTACGCCATGTTAAAATGAGTGAAATTACTCTACAATTTGTCTTGAGCATCTGAGAGCATTCTGTCCTGTTGTAGTCTGAAGATAAATTAAAAGTTACTAAGTTTGTACTTTGTAATTAAACCAACCTTCCTTATCTACAGTGAGTTGCAAAGGACAGAGCTCATAATTTCCTAAGGTTTATATAAATGTCTGAGACTTCCTTTTGCCCGAAGGGAAGGTCATTTTCTTTCCTTAAAGGCTGCATTTGTAAGCAATTTCTATTGTATTTGTGAAGTGTAAGCTGACAGCAACACAACTGAGCTGTAATAGAAATCTCAAGGTGCCTTTTATTCATTCCACGACAAACAGAGAAAGTGAGCAAGACACAGACAACACCAAAGTTCCTAACACAGTTTAAGGCCACATTTAGAAAGGATGGAAGTAAGGCTTTCTTTAAGGGGCAACACGCTGGATGCCACAACGTGAACAGACACCGAGCGATCCAAAGCTGACAGGATTCACCCACAGAAAAGCTGAAACAACACCCTGGTTTTGGCCAGCAGGTCTGTGCCTTTTTTTGGATCTAAGCAGGAAAATAAAATGAAATGCCATAGACATCCTCCTCTGGAACATTCCCAGCAAACTGAAGGTGCTCCCCTAGCAGGGAGTGCCATTGTCTCAGTCGAGGGTGTTAATTACAACAGAACCAAAGACAAGCCGAGTCATTACAATATACAAATGCAGCGCCATGAACCGCGCCTAGAATCGTCACTCTGCTATCAGAGGCACCTGTACAGTATCTTGCTGTTTATTTGGCAAGGTTACAAGTAGTACTTCTAGGTTTTAACAAAGTAGAAAGAGAATTTGCATAGATTGTACATTCAGTTCAAGGAGATTTCTGGTACCTTTTTTTTTTGTTGTTCTCAGGTAAACGTGTTTGCGGACACAGTGAGGTAGCAGCTGTGGTAGCACCCATGAGCAAAAGAAGGTAACCAAGGCAGAAGCAAAGAGCAGAGTGATCAACACACTACTGTTAGCAAGAAGGAACGGAATCAGCGTGGTACCTGCAGAGTCACACCATGAAGGGTAACTGCTCCCAACGCCACACGTAACTGAGACACCCTAATGCTGCCCTGCTCCTGGGAAACAAGGGCTCTCAGGTCTTGTAGCCTCAATTTTAAATGCTCTCAGCCTGATTATTCTTTCCCTTACTGTGATGATGGCGGTAAAGGTTTTGAAGGTCAATCTCTTCTACAATACACCTTCGAAGGGAATTAAAAATCACAATGTTGGCTTGCTTTTTAAGATTCTGCAGGAAAATGTGCTGTCCTACAAATTCTTCCTGGCTGCCCTTAACCCTAATTCACATTTCTTTGGCTCCTCTGTGCCTGGCTGCAGCAGCTGCTGCCCTCAGGGCTCTGCAGCAGGTATTCCTGCTCTCAGGAACTCCTCCTGGGCCTCTGGAAGGGCAGTGCTCTGTCCTCTCTAACGCTGCATCGCTCCCTACCCTCTCTGTGGGCATCACCCCTGGAGCTGCCTTGGCAGAAGCCTGAGGGTTTGGTTTGGAAAGGCTTTTTTACATGATGTTTTCAACTGCCATTTATTATGGGCTTAAGGTAATGTCTTACTGATCCTTAAGACTATCCTGGAGGTTTGAATGGTAGAAATAAAGACACATCTGGATCATTATGTTTTCACAACCGAATTGAAGCAAAGGCCAGTGGGAACAGTTGCCAACCACTTCCTACCAGGTCTGTCTTACTCTGTTGCTGAAATACCAAATAACCAAGTCTCCTCTTACGTATATCAGATTCCCATGCCTGAAAATCAGGGCAAGGCAACTGCTGGCTTTCACCACCTCCCTCCTGTGTGCAAGTACTGAACTGACTGAAGGCTGCTCTGAAAAGCAAACTTTGCTCATCTGCAGCTGGGTTTCTGAAGAAGCCTAGGGGATTTGGCTCACGCAGGTATAAAACTTCCTGCTCTACAGAAAGTGCTGGGGTTGTCCAAGGTTTCATGTGGCCAGCTCCTGAAGGTTTGGGAGGTGGGAGGACAATGAGAAGGGTGTGCTAGCCAGCGGCAAGCTGGCAATTCTCTGATGGCTGGGATGAAAGAGAACTAGAGCAATCAACAGAAAGCTGGTCCTCATTGCTGGGCCACAAGAAACAGCTGGATCTTGTTTATCTGGGAAGTCAAAACTGAGATCTCAGGCCATTAATGTTCTCAGCTTCGCTGTGCAGAAGGAGCCCAGTTTGTTCAAAGGTTTGTTGCAACACTGTTGTGTCAAACTTTTGCAAAGTTTCAGCATCTTCTTTACCCTTTCTCTCTCCCTTTGGTCAGGTTTACACTATCCTCGTTCTGATCCACTGACTTCACTGCTGTGCTCACAATAATCGTGGCTAAGAGTGATGGAGGCTTCATTAGGGTGGCAATTAGTGCTGCAGGAGATGGAGGGAAAGTGAATGCACATTAGTTGGTACTTTTGAAGGTGCTGCAGGATCACTGTTAATACACCATTAAACAACTGTACAGGCATTGTGCACTGAAGCCAATACCCAGGAAAGTCAATTTGTAACACACGAATGCACATTCCTGTATCTCTAGGCTTAGCAATAATGAAGGCTTAACAACAGAGATACAGAGGGACTTTCTTGTATAACACTTGCTATCATGAAGGAATTGTTAGAATTCTCTGCTTGCCGAGAGCACAAAAAATGAAGACGTAATTTCAATTCTAAAAAAAAAAAATCCTTGAATATCAGAAAATGAAAATGCAAATATTACCACTCAATGTCCAAATGTCATCAAAGAAAGAATTGGACAAATCTGAAAATAAACTGTCATTTGAGCTATTTCGTTTAGCCTTGGGGTTTAACATTACCATATAAACAGGTTTGCATAATGCTAAGACTGACTTTGGACATAATTCATTAAATCACGTATGCAGATGTTCTCATTTTGCCACATTCCCTTTCTGTGCAATACGGACTGATCACAGGAGTGTTACACGGCTGCCATGCAGAATGGGCAGGCAATTTAAACAAGCAGAGCATTACACACAGAGGACAAATGTGTGCATATGGAAATAGAAACCCCTCCCACTGAAAGGAACGCTGATCACAGCAGGCTTTCAGCTGGGATCCTGTTCAGCAAGGACTGGCCAGTGTGACTGGAACACAACACCTGCACATTCAGATGTGTAACTCTCCTGTTTTGTACCAACTGTGGGTCCCTGCTCGGAATTCTCCTTTTCACCAAATGTAAGATCTGTGAAGTTATTCTCTTCTGACCATTGAAAACGTTCATCACAGGCTCCCAGTGCTGCCACTTCAAACCAGAGAAGCCACTAAGCAGGACTAAGCTGGGCTTAGCAGCATCAGCTTGGAGCCAGCTCTGATACCTGATGCAGAGTCTGGCTTCACATGTTTTTTATTCACAACTACTGGACTTTGTAACTCAGACACAGAATCTCTTTTGGATCCATGTCTGCATGGTAACAGCTATAGTAGAGGTGGATGTTTAGGTCCAAGATTTGACACTGCCCCCAGAAGATGCTCCAAACATGGCAGCTTATCCTTTGATGACTTCAAACAGACAGCATTTACCCCTAGCATACTGTCACACCTTTTATTTATGCCGGACTTGACTATGAAGTCCTCATTTAGCACTAGCACTCTTTGGAAGTTTTTCTTAAGAAAGGACTGCAGGATCAACCCCTTCAGCTCTGCATCCTATATTTTAACAGCAGCACTGGGGTTGCCAGCTTCCTACAAAACTTCACTGTTTAAATGCTTCTTGCCTTTCAGAAAATAAACTCATATGAATTTTCTTTGAGCTATTTTAAACCTAGCATATAATGCAAATGGATATATCAGCAACCATCTGTTTTCTTTCCCTTTTTTGAATGAAAACAAAATAATTTGCACCTTATATTTTAAATGATAAAAGTGGCAGCTTTTTTCCTAACTGCAGAAGATGTGACTGTTGTCACCTTCTGCTTGGTCTAGTTAATGAAAGCTTACCAAAAAAGCACTTAAAAACATTCCTGCTTAAGAATAAAAACAAGTATCAAAATTAAGTTATCTGCATGCGTGTGCGTGGGTGCACCCCTACACATGTGCTTATGTGCAAGACAGACTGAAGGTTTTGTGACTACCCCAGGAGTCTTACTGAGAACAAGCACTGCCTGGGCTTGTTAATGAATTTTATTGTGTGCCCTAAATACCACGTTCTTCATCTAATCTGCAGGGCTTGAACCGTGCAGTCGCCACTGCATCAGCCTGACCAAAGCCCTGGACTTCACAGTGAGGATTGGAGGTCCCCAGAAAATACGAACTTCACAAAGGAATGTTATATTAAAAACAAGCACTGTTAAAAACCCCTACTGGATAAGTAATAACACTGTGATTCTATTACATAAACCTGTTGGCAACCCTGGTTTCACACAAGCTTGTCTCTAGAGCTGGTTGAAAAGCTGGAACTGGAATATTCAATCAGCTCCCATTGCTACAAACTTTCCTAAAGCTAGCGCTCGTGACTGACAAAATCAAGACAAAAAAAGAAAGGGAGGTGTGAGGGGAGGAAGGCCTTTTCTTAATAAAGGCAGCTTCAGTTAGTAAAATAACATAATCTTCAAGCTGCAAAAGCAGCACCTACTAATTAGTCATTGACTAAAACATAAATAATAAATACCTAAATTGTTCCTTCTACGCATCCATTTTTGTGCCAGATAAACATTTCAATGCTCTGCCTTAATGCCAGCACAGCTGACACCACAATTTCAAGTCCAAAGCAAACTGAAGTAGCTTTAAACCAATACGACAGAGATGCTCCAAGCCACGGGGATGTGTGTGTCACAGTCCTACTGCAAGCGTTGTTTAAAAGGGAATTCAACCTTCCTGTGAGACGTGATTATGGAATGATCTAAGGGTCTGTTTCCCTCCTGATGTGGACACTTAACCCTCAGCAGAAAGTTATCCATGCACAAAGAGGGGTGAACAGATACCTTCCTTTATTACAGCAACAGGACTTCTTTCCTAATTAACCCAATAGATTTTAATGGTCTTTTTTGGTTCTGTTGCTAACTAGAGATTAACACAGCAACAACAAAGTGCATGTTTTTGCTAATGTAAAATGCATTAGTTGGAGGTGAATTTCCATATAAAACCTGTATTTTAAAAAACTTCTTAGAAAGTAAATTAATTTTACCCTACTGTAGAAAATGCAGGTTGAAATGATGCAAAACATGCCTATTTAAAACAGGATGCAGCCTGCTAGGAATTCTGAAGACAGGCAAGGATAGACTGTTGACAGAATAAAGTAAAAGCACAGAGAAACATGGCATTGTTCTCCTTCCCCCGGCTTTGGGCAGAGACCCACATCCTGCACAACCTTCCAATGCCCTGGCAAAGCCTGGAAGGATCCAGCTTTAGGAAGAGATGGAGATCTGACACCAAGGGAGGGAATTAGTGTTCAGACTTACTAGCCACTACTCAAATTAGGGAAGAAACCTGTTGTTGCAGATTTAGGTCCCAATTTTACTATTTTACTGGTTTACAGCTCCACTGCCTGAGAAAAAACTCAGCTCATGAGCAAAATCAGCAAAGGGTGTGAGCAGACCCATCACAACCCACCCCAGCCTACACGTACACACCTGCTCTGCTGGCAGTCTGTGAAAATGCTCCGGTACTGGTGGCTTCCAAAAATACCTGCACATTTGAAAGGGCAGAAATTCAAAATACTTCTTCATTCTTTAATAAATACTCTTAGTACACTGACCCTGAACCCGACTGCATGAGACATAAAAGACTACTATAGCAAAACACTGGTTTCATTTGGAGTTTATCATGAAATTAGTCTGAAAAAACCTCTGAAAGTAATCTGGAAGTTTCTGCTTTTGCTCGTTTTCTCTAACTAGGGTAACAGACATCAGCTGTGCCCAGAATTACTTTGTGTTATTAAAAACCCGAGTGAGGCTGTCCCATAATTACTTAGCATTCCCTGAGGTCATGTGGCCATACAGGCTCCAGCCTGCAGGAACCAACCTCCCCAGGAAGCGTTAAGTAGAAGGGAATTTTGCTGTGATTTATTCATGATAGCAAAATAACGAAAGCCTATGAAACAGCAGAGGTACAGACAAATTTATTAAAAAAAAAACCTCTTTAGCAGCTGCTCCTTCACTGCCCTGTCCATGGCTTGGTGCTGCTGTTTCCAAGCCCCCAGGAAGGTGGGAGCACCTGGAATGGCCGGGTCCCACAGGATGGCACAGGCTGTGGGAGGAATCCAGCTGCTCCCAACAGAGCTGATGGAGAGGGCAGTGCCAAAGGCCTTGTCAGAACTTCACAACTTTTTTTTTATTTTGTTTTGTTTTTGTTTTTTTAAATGAATTCTATTGCAGTAAGTAACAAAAAAACCGTGCCTTCCCCTCAGGTTTCCGCAAGCTGTTGCGAGGCTCACAGAGAAGCGAGGTTCAATTCCCTTTGAAACGCCCGTGCCGCGGCAGAGCGCTCCGGGTGCTACCTCAGGCGGCCGTCGGGTTTGACGGGGCCCAGCTCGGATTTGGGGTCGGGGCTCAGGGAGCTCCAGGCTGTCTGGGCACAGCCCTGCAGGACGGGGCAGGCCGTGGGACCCACGCTGCAGATGTCCACGGCTGACCAGACGCCGCTGACCAGAGAGTCCACCCAGGCCTCGAGGCGGGCGCCCAGGAGCCCCGCGTTGCGCCTGGCCTGCTCGGCGCGGGCGGCGCTCACGGGGATGTTCAGCACGGGGTTCAGGCCCTGGAAGCTCTGCTCCATGTACGCGTTCTTTGGAGGCCCGCTGTGAAACTTGATGGCTTCCTCTGCAAAGGCACAAGCAAACCCCGAAGTTAGTGCATTGAAATAGCCACCACTAAGGATATAAAGGCACGGTAAACAAAAAGAGCGAGGTTCAGGGGTGAGCTGTAGCCCGTTTCCCACATGCTGCTTCCCAGGGGGTGTGCTGAGCTTTGGCACTCCTCGTGCTCAGCTCTACAGATTCTGCTTGCTGCGATTCTCATCCTGCAAGTGCTGCCTTAGGAGGCAAAGCTCTGGCTCTGAAAACAGAGTCACCCTTATTATCAGCATGTACAACTGGCATCCCCAGAGCTGCAGGACATCCAGGACTGGCTGCACCTCGAAATGAGGCAACAGTTCCAGGATACTCGGTGGGAGAAGTCTGCCAACCCCTGTCAGACATCCAAATGCTATCATTGGTTTGTCTGGGAGAAAGAGCCAAGATCTCAGCCTGTTTTGTTGTGGGTTTTTTGTCCCTAAGCAGATGAACCTTGCCCAGCTGTGGAAAAGCCACAACATTTGTTAGCTCCATCTGCCTACAAAACTCAGGTGGTGCCATTTGTGCCACTAAAAGGACAACACCATGGTCTTGGACAGATCAGACCCACAATCAAACAGGTGTAGCCCCAACATGATTGCTGGGAGTGCTCCAGTCTCACTGGGAAAGTATTCTCTCGTGACAGCTATATTTCAAGCTCCTGTGCTGAACAGTAGATCAAAACCATTCCCTAATGACACTTTGCATTGTGGTTGCTTTCCATACAGTAACCTTTCTATCTCAGCAAAATACAGTACAATACCCCAAATTTGCAATATTGCAGTAAAAATCAGTATCAGGCTGTGACAATGCTTTCAGAGACCTGAACTGGACCCTGTGGGTCAGGCTGCCCCAGCCAAAGGCTGGCTGATTTCTGAGAGTCCGAATGCACCAAGGTGCTGCTTATAAAACCACAACGGGACCCTGCAAAAACGCTCACCGAGTGCCTGTCGGGAGCAAATTTCCAACCATTTCTTTCCGCTCTCAGCTGCCTTCCCCAGCATCCTCGCTCTGGCAGCACAGAGGATATGTTTAGCTCTGCCAACAGACACAGTGTCTAGAGCAGAAAATGGGCCCATTCAGGGTGCTGCAGGCGAGGAAAGCCACCGCGCCCCGCGAGCGTCAGAGGCCAGGAATTACACAGCCACGGCTGCAATTCCTTCCACATGTCCCTGCTGCCTGCGCTGCAGCCTGACACTGAGCCCTTTCTTCCATGCAGAGGGACAGTACCTCAGGTGCTGGAAATAAATCTGTGTATTTATTTAGAGGGGAAAAGGGATGTTTAATTGGAGCTTTGCTATTACATTTGCAAAATCTTTCATGTCCAACACTGTGCAAGTCCGTTACTTCAAATCCCCAGTTAAAGTGGTTCAGCACATGCTCATCACCATTATACATCATTTCACTGTTCCTGCATTTATCTAAACCCCTCTTTCTATTTTAAATGGTAGATATCCACAATAACCTGTAGTCAAAATGAGTTCAATCTGTGCACACGTGTCAGGAATGTGCTCTGCCAGAGCACTGCAGTTTAAGAAACAGAACAAGTACACATGATTAAATTTCCTCCTTTGGAAGCAATTAAATATGGAAGATTGTTTGTCAACATATTAATTAAATAGGAACATTCTGAGTAAAAATCCCCAAATAAATAAGAGTTGGCATTACTAGCAGGATCATCTGATTGGAACAGGCGATTCAGCGAGCTTGCTGAATCAAAGCCTGTTGCACATGTGCTGGGTGCACGGAACAAGAGAGATCTTTATTCAGACAAGAAACAGGATGAAATGGAACTTGCTGTTCTCCCTGGCTCAGCCTCAGGACTTGGTGGATTATCAGGACTGGAAAGAATGAAACCTGCAGAAAGTGCAGGACTCAGAGCGTGGCAAAGCAGCAGAGATTGTGTTAAGGGCTACCACTGCCCACAGAGAAGGGTCCTGCTCCAGTCAAGGGACAAGAGAACCCTGACCTGGTACTGGTGGGCTCTGTCTGCCCCACAGCAGAACAACACCCCGAGTCAGGTGTCCCAGAAAGGAAAAGCTGGGTAACAGCAACCTGAGTGCAGAGCCACACGTACTCATCCACGGGAAATGCTGGGGACTGGACCCAGAGCCCTCTCCTGGAGCCTCCAAGTCTTTGTTAAACTTCTCTTTGTTAATAGGAGAAAGCAGGGAGAGTGCTGCTCATCCGAGCAATGGCAGATGGGCTGCTCCTCTTTGCATCAAAGGAAAAATGACAGAGAATCAGGGCTCCATAATGTACAGAGCTGGTACAGAAGAGAGACAGTGAGGCTCCTGAGCCCTGAAATGCTGTAAAAGAGGAGGCTGGAGCTACTGGGTGTGCTCCTGAAGCACTGACACTTCAGTCAAGTGTCACGAGGAAGAGCTCATGAAAAAACAATGAAGAATGTAAGGCTTGCCTCTAAATGTTTAGACATTTAAATCCCTACGGTTAGAGTAAACAATTCAAAATTAGCTGAATTGCAGACATTAAGCCAGACTTTTTTTGCCAGCCCTTTGACTTCAGGAGGTATCAATGCAAAATATATTCCACTGACTCGAAACAGAACTTTAAAAAACTTGCTTATTTTTCACCCCTATTTTTATTTGCTCTTCACTCACATTTCATCTGCTCTTCCCTTACATGTGAGGACACATTTCTCAATTGACTCTTCTTGGTCTAACTTCTTTGGATTAAACACACAGCCTATAGCCAGCCACACAGGCTGGGATTTCAGCATTTTTGTGGGGGTTTGTTCATCATTTTGCAGAAAAAGCAAATTAGTTTAGACAGAGAGTGGGCTAAGGAATGAAAAATGTGGTTACCTTGGTACACATTAAGGCGCTAGACCTGTGGGTTTTTTAAAGCAACACAGAACGTACAGCTTTATTTCTTTACTTGAATTGTGTTGAAACCCTCTGGCAAAAAGGTAATTTTTTATTGACATTTTGTTTGTTTTCTCTTGCAGCAAACAAGACAGTGCTGCATTTGCTCATTGTGGAGCTAATCGACTCCTTGTCAGCTGGATCTGAACTAAATTTCAAAGCAAATCCCTGTCTTCAGGGTTTTTCTCGGAATGATGATTCCAGGGCATGTCTGCTCTTCTGCAGTCGTGCGCCTGCCTGCTGCTATTACTGCGTTTATCAAGAACATGTCATGTTACCTCTGGTTAATTTAAAGAAATCACAGCAGTTCTGACACAAGTTGCCACCCACTTTATAATCCGTATAGATGCAATTAGAATTGATTGAGCCACTGCAAACAACCAAGGGCAAAACAAAGGTTTCCCAGTATCTGCTAATTGAGATGATCTATAAATATGGATTAGGTTAAAAGGCCGTTGAGGTGCCTGAGTGCATCGCCCATGTCTGTCAGGGGTGGCTGCAGTCTGGGAGCACAGGGACCAGGCACTGGTATTTCAGGCTCCATGGGAGCAGCACAGATCAGCAGCTCCATGTCCAGGACACGCCATCAATCTGGGAACAGAGTGGGAAAGGTCTCTCTTAAAGCAAAAAAGGAGGTTGCTCTTTTTCACTGCTGTCCTTGCTTGAAGGAAGAAGGGCTTTTTATGTATTCATGTATTTACAATCCAGGCTTTACTACCATCTTGAGGTTTTGGGGCTTTTTCTACCCCAGAAGTGAACCTGCTACTGGCTCACAATAACCTATTTGGCTTTAATGGAACAGGTACTATCCATTAAATGGATGACAACTCATTACCAGCACTCCAGCTGGGAGAGCTCTGGGGAAACTTTGCTGGGAATATAAACTCAAATTTAAAAATGAAATTGCTTTGGCCTTTTCCCTTCCCCCCACTGTGACCCTGGAAGTCGACCACACTTGGCCTTTAAAGAGCAGGGAAGGGGGAAAGTGGGATGATGGGGACGCAGAGACAACATCTACTGAATTTGCTGTTTTCTTAGGACTTGAAGTCTGCTGGGTAGCTTGGATTACAGTCTGTGAGCTGCTGGCTAAGTGCTCTGAATGATACCTGTTGTCTGGCTGTGCCTCTGCAGTCCCTTCCCAGGGGAGATGGACATCTGGCCTTGAGTCTCCAAGCACTCCAATTCCTAAAGCTGCCAGCAAGAGCCCCCCACTCCTGTGTGTCACCACTGCCAGTGATCTTACACAGATCTGCTCCCTGTTTTGCCTTCTCCCCATCCCACTCCCTTTGTCTTGGCACAATTATTCCTAGAGCATCCTGCTGGTCCTTGGCAGCCCTCCTGTGTCCTCACAACGAGCAGGGAGTACTTGGCTTTGACACACTCGACCATATGGTGAGAACCTCACAACTGTTGTTTAGAAGAATAAACAGGAATCTGTCTGTGCAGGAGACAGAGGGAAGGAGACTGCTGGAGAGAGTGAACCCGATTTCTCCAAATGATTTATCTCACAAATTCACCTAATTCTCTTTTCTTTTCCCTTTAACTTTCTCCAACCAGACAAATACTTGGAGGCACTCCTGAGCCAGAGCATCTGCTGAAGGCAGAGCTGATCAGTGACACAACTCAAAGCAGGGAAAATGGGCACAGATTTGGATGACTGAAGGGGGAAAAGGAGCAGGAAGGAATAAGTAACATTAGATTATAGACTCTCCACTGAAATAGCTTAGGGAGCCGTATTTACAGTGGAAATACCTCAAACAGAAGACTCAGTAATTCCATGTAAGATCTGATCTCTTACAGATTCAGGTTTTGAAAAGGTCAAAGAATCTGTGTTTTTAAAACAATTTACATTCTATCAGTCACTCACATCTGGACACAGCATCAAAGAAAACACTCACTCTTGATTTCCCTTTATGGTTCTACTTGCATGCACAGAATTTAGGCCAAAATTAATAAATAAATGGAAATTGAAAAATGAATAAACTAGTGGCATATGCTGTTTTTATAAACTGCTAAACAGAACATCTTTGCTGGCAGCTGTCCCATGATTATTTTTTTATTTTGAATGCAATTATGAATTCTGAGAGTCATGATACAGGAATGAACGTGTTTTACTTTGATTATTCAAAAGAAGAGCCAGTGGCTCCCTTCATGATGCTGGGAAGCCAAAACAACCTTTCCTTGTTGTGCTCTGGGCTGAAGTGATGTGCAGATAAGCAATGATTTAGGAAATTTAGGAAATGACAACAAGATTGTTGTCATGCCCATGTTCTCAGGATACAGGATGTTAGTGGCTGCTGCCAGTTTTGTGCAAATGCTTTTTAGAACGGCAAAAACAAATTGCACACAAGATCATGAAGAGATTTTTATGTCTGAAACTTTGTGGACTCCACTTTCTACCTCTGCAGTGGATGAGGCAGAGGGGGCCGAATCACTATTGAGGCAATGACATGCAAAGTGCTATGACATTTATCAGTCCAGGGCAATCTTCCTGACAAGAGTTGTTTATTCATCAGGGCAGGGGAGGGCAGGGTGGGGGTTGGTGGTGGTAGTGAGGGAGGATGGTTGGAAAAAGGAAAATTTTAAAGAAATCCCTAATAAAACACATTCTTCTCTTCTACTGACAACGGGCTAAGTCTGACGGATGTTTTATTTTCAATGTTAAGACAAGAAAGTAATACTATTCCTTCATTTTAGAAGATTTTTGGCAGTTTTTGCACTGTTTACAGTAACAGAAATCGTTCTTTAAGAAGTTCTAATTCTTCTGTCATACTCTCAAAATGCCTTTATTTGGCAGAGAAAAATGTATTTAAAGTGGTGACAAACTGACAAAAGCTGGAAATCAAAGCTAAATGACGATTGCCTGCACAGAGCACAATAGTGTCACTGAGACAGAAAGCCTTACAAAAACAAACAACAGGAATTTGCATTGTAAATACAATTCTAACTACAGTGGAGTGTCACTACCTGCCCCTGTAATTAACTTTCTTCTCCACCTCCATGCCTCAGTCATCTAGAGATTACACATCACATCCTCAGTAGCAAATCACTCCTGAGACTTTTTTCCTAGACAATATTCTTCCCAACCTTTATAATTCATTCCTGTAGTAGATCCTAGTTACCATATGAATGAACAGACTTTTTAGCAAAAAGTGTGAGCCCAGAGTATCAATGGGCAATACAGGGGCAACCACACAATTTCAGTGCAATTATTCCACATTCAGAGTTTGGACCAAAGGGAGTTTTTGCCTTTACACCATGAAGTGTGGCCTTATTTCTGAAGTCTGAGACCTATTTACCTGTCCATGGGGCTCTCACATCGTAGGGAAAAGCACCGAGGTTGCTGGCTACACGCCACGTTTTTTGTGCAATTTACGCCCTAAATGTTAAATTACCAAAGAACATGGAATTCATTGATTTCCAGCAGATGAGTTGGTAGCAGCTGCATTCAGAAGCAGGCTGCCTCAAACTTTGAGAATGTATTCCTTCTACACATGGTGCCTGTTCACAATTTATCACTGCCTATTAGCTAATAACAGCAGTGGGTTGGAGGAGGTTTAGTTTCTGCTTAAGAAATGATGCCACCAAACGTTAGCAGCAGAAATCAGTAAGTTCACTCTTGTGCTGGAAATGTGGGAATCAAACTCCTGTTGAGCGAGATAAGGGCTGCATTAGCTCTCAGCAGTTGTCTGCTGCTGTTTGCATTACAGAAGCAGCACGTTGTGCTGGAAGGTAAATGCCTGACTCAGTTTATTTGCTGCCTTGTCAGGAAGAAGAACTGAAAACTTAATAGGATCATTCATGTATCTAGCAAATTTAAGATGTCTAAAGTTATGAATATTAACACTGGGCAGATGGAAGCACTTGAGCACTTTAAGAAGAACGGTAAAGATATTCAGAGCAACAAGCTTGTTTTGATCTTACTGAATGAAAAACCAGGTGTGGCTGTAAAATGTTCCCTTTTCTCCCAGCACAGTGTCCTGGGCACTGCCTGCAGACCCAAGCATTTGGATGATGCCTGTGCCATGCAAACATGGGAGCCTGCAGAGCCTGGCAGCCCCAGAGTGGCCTCTGTATTTGGATGGCTCAGGGCTGCTGTGGTAAGGAAGAAAATGGTTTCTTTCTAAAAACCGTCAGTGTGGGTCTGGTCCCAGGACTGTATTTGCAGATATTTCTGTAACACAGCTGCTTGGCAAGTACCGAGCAGGTTTTGGCAGGTATCAGGCAGGAGTGAATGCCTGGACCTGACAATATGTCAGGTGAGCTCTGGCCTAGGGTAATTTTGTCTAATCCAGCATTTTGTATATTAATGCTTTTATGGTTAAACACACAGGCTTTGTCAAGAAAACTCTTTAAACACGTGTAAGTCTCTAAGGGGAAACATGAATGAAAAGCAGCACAGAAAGGTCAATTTTTCTTTCCATTTCTAAATGATGGCTTTTATGATAGCTGTTAGATTATTGAGAGTCTGAAATTCTCTGGATTCTGAACTGTGCATAATTTAAAGATACAAACAGTCTTTTGTTCGAAGTGGCTGTGTTTTACAGACTAAATACAGACACTTCCACTTGTCTTAGTGCAAAAGTTTCTTCTGACTTAGTATCTATAAAATCCCTTTCTTTAATCCTTTTCCAATACAGCGCCACTTCATTTTTATCAGCAGCATTTACGGTGAATACAGACACAATAACTATATCATTCCTGTAGCAAAAAATAAAACTTACCTTGTTTGATAGGCTGCTGATTTGAGAAGGTGAGAGGAGTAACAAGGAATTTGGTTTCAGCTACCTGTACCCAGTGGTGCAGAATTTTTATTGTCCAGACACCAGGTCTCAGGGGCAAATTCAGAGGTGGTTTGTAGTGAGTAAACTCGGCACTGGATTCAATAAGAATATCGTATGTTGCTGCAATTACGTTAATGGGATCCACCCAAATGACAGTCACGGTGACATTGGGGCCTTTCCCCCATTTCTGCATCCCAACTGGCTCGTCCATCGGCCCGAGGAGTCCTCCGAAATTCCGGAAAAGCCTTTCCTTGGCGTCCCACTCGGTGCCAATCTGAAATTAAAGAACACAGCACTGGTAGCATCATCTCTGTAAGCATCTGAGACCCTTATAGCAAATAAGGGCTCTCAAGAGACTCAAATCATATCTCTCTAATCACATGAATTATACATACGTATAAAAGCTGGCAGAAACATGACCTAAGATCATAATGTGCACACAAATTGTGAGGCAACCTAGAGTGCAAGGCTTGCTTTTTTCAGTGCACTTTTGATTGATAAAAAGGTATTCTTTATCTTAGGAGTGCCACAACAGGCTGAAGCAGCTCTCTCTTCCCTCCACAGGAGCAGTCAACAAGGGACCAAGCCTAGTGGCTGGACACAGCCTATGCACAGAAAAAAAATGTGACCCATCATCTCCCGGGTCATGAAAATGCATTACACACCTGAGAGATGGATCCTGCAGTAGAGACCTGCCCAGCTGCTGCTGAGACCAGGGAAGATGCTTTGGCTGCTGACTTCAGGACCAGTCACATCAGGTCCTTCACTACAATCCACCCATGAGATGCTGTCTCCTTGCACTCCCTTCCTGCCTCACGTGGGAATTTACTTCTTGTAAACTCTTATTGTCATAATAGTGACACTGGTTTTTATTTATTCACTAACAGTAAACCAGCTGATTCACAATCTAGTGTAAATATTTAATGGACTTTTCTTTTTCCTAGCATCTTTCACATTCCAGTGCTCTTTACATGAATTTCAATGCTTCACCCATAACCTGGGGGATGACACAAACTTCCAAGCTGTTGCCACTAACACTTGTGCTCTACTGAAAACAGCATCTCTGAGCAGACAGCATGGAAATGGAGTAATTGGCTTTCTTAGGCCAAAGGGAAGGCTTCAGTATCCCAGCACTAAAGCCAGCACGTGTTTACGAGGCTGAGCACTGCCGAATCTTCCCATCAATTCTCCTGTGACCACAGGACTGAGGGCTGCACTTCTGCTTTTGGAGGCAGTTCTGGTACAAAACCCCTCAAAGTCCTTCTGCTCTTCTTTTGCCCTGATCTCCAGACACTGCAGATGACCAAAGAGTTGATTTGTTTTCTGTATAGAAAGTGTCTGTGGGTGACCTCTGGGGACTCATGCACACACAGGCACGATCCCCACTTTTAAAAGTAGATGTGGATATTGCAGATTTTCCTCACACAGAGCTGTCCTTGTCCCTAAGCTTCGCCTCACAAGGGCATGGTCAGAACCTGCTTTCCTGAAAGCATAAGAAATAACTGTAGCTCATTTGCTTCAGTGATTTTTCTAGATTTCGTTTCATTTCATGAGAATAAGTGATTCCAGTATCATGCCTGAATCCCCCCAAATCCCCAAAACACAATGATTACCTGACACCTATTACCTGTACTGGAAACTGTCCAGTCTCCAGTCCCTTCTAAATAAATCCCTGTGGTTGGCAGACAAATTACAGGAGGACTGCAAGCAAAAAGCTCCAAGGTCAGTAAAATAAAACCCTACCATCCTAAATCCATCTGTCATCACACGAATTCCTCCTAGCAGACTATGACACTGCAGAATATGAGACAAAATGAGCCTTCCACTACTCTGCAATCAACACAGCATTTCTGGTATTTCAGAGGTATTTCAGCCAGCACACCAGCTAATCAAACCAGACAGCACAGCCCAGATATCAGACCCAAGCATCGACTGCCTCGAGGAGCTGTCAGTGCGTGCTCTCCTGACAAGACTGACTGAATATGTATGGAAATAAGCTGAGAAAGAAAATTTCCTGACCAGACCTTATTATCTACTCTGCCAACCTTCACTGAGGTGCAGCCATATCACACCTACCGGTGCTCAAGGGACCTGGAAATAATAAAGTCACAACATGTGAAACAAATCTACACCCTCCTGGGCAAAGAAAAGTCTGTAAGGAAGCTCTTTCCACCACATTTAATATTTCTTACTGACGAACTCATTGCAGAAAACTTACTTCATCCTCAGAAATTAAACATTCACTCCTGACATCCATCTATTTCCCCTCTCTTTAGCTTCTCATCCCTGAGGAAAGAAATCAGAAAGTTACAGTCCCCGTGCTCCAACCTGCAGGTGACACTGCTCCACACCAGGCTGCACAGAAGATGTTCACGTGTGTTCACATGCACAAAGGTTTATCAGACTGCTCTGCAGAAGAGCTAAGGCTGCTTTGGGGGGAAAACTGTAACACAGTTGTGGTCTGGTTGTTAAGCTTTGAGCAAGCGTGGCATTGGGCTCCCTAGAGCAAACCAAAAGTTACAGCCACAGGGCAGGGGGAGAGGGGAGGGGACAGTTCTGGTGCTGGTGGCAGTGGCCAGGGAACAGCAGCACCAACAGGGCTGTGACACAACTGTCCCCGTGTGCCCCAGGGCCAGGGCTCACCCCAGGGCTCCACGGGCACCTGGGGGTGGGAGGGCAGGGAGCTGTGCACTCTGTCCATGGCATCTGCCCTTTTTATGTCTGCTTTCCAGCTGGGGACATACTCGTCCCTGCTGCACAGCTTGCAGTCCCAGCTGCTTTTAGAAGCACAGTATTTTATAGGGAATTTTACTTAAAGCACTGGTTAGAGGTTTATAACCCTTGAACTTTACACGGCTGAGTTCCCAGTACTGAGATGTCCGATTTTACAGGGCAAAGAGATACTACAGCCCTATAATAATTTTCACAGCTCTTTAAAACATTGTGAGTGGGCTTTCACTTTCAAATAGAATACACCAAGTATGGGGTGGAATCAAGCAGTAATGAATATCTGATAAATTATGAAGGGATGTGGCACAGAAACTGACACTTCCCACATCATTATTTTAATCACCTTTTTTTCTGGGCTTCAAGAGGAAGCACTGTGCCCTGGGAACGTTTGGAAAGCTGGGAATCTCTCATTGGCTCAAAACTTCTGTTTCTATCTCTGTTCGAACCCAAGATAAAATTTTCCCAAGATAAATTATACCCTGATTATGGGTTCGTGTCTCATTGCTCACCACAAACAGGACCATTAGGTTCACACAATGCACACTAATTGCCTGCCACCTAGTTTATTTTATTCTCTGTGATGAATCACAAGTCTTAACAAGACCAGAAATGAACTCAGCATTCCACTGATGGACGGGGAGCTGAGACTTTTAGCTCTGTGCAGCAAATCAATCCCCTGGCCTCCAGGGAGCAGCTGCCTGAACCCAGGCTGGCAGGACACACAGTGTGTGCATTGTGCACGAGCCAGTTTCAGGAGGTGTGCGAGTTCCGTGCTTGGAAATCATCTCTTGGATTTGCTGTGAGTTTGTTTTATCTGACTCAGCCTGCAGGAGCCGTGTGCCATCGAATGCCATCGTTCACTCCCCCCTAGGTGTGGGGCAGCCCAGCTGGCTGATGGCTCTCCCTTGTCTTTCCAGGCTGTGGGGTGAAATTGTTCCTCGGGAGGTGAAGTCTGAGAGGAGCAGAGGGCAGGGGCTGCAGAGATCCCACCATCTCTGCTGCAATCTCAGTTGTGCATAAATACACTCTGGAGCACATTCAGTGCAAAATATTTGTGCTCTCCCTGCTGGCCCCAGTGGTGTGAGCTGGGAGAGAGGAGAAAGCTCCCAGCTAAAATAGCCCCATTCAGTTTTAAATTCCTGCCAGATCATGGGGTGAAAGTCATTGAAGAACAAGCAATTCTATGTCTCAATAAGCACAGATCTTAATTTTCTTTTCTGTGAACACTGATGCTTCCATCTTAGATAAACTGCTAAGTTTGTTTTCCACTTGCTGGACCTTGACAAAGCAGTGGCATTTTAACACGCAGTAGCAGATCAGAGCTTTCCAGCCACCCTGAAGCTGAAGAAGTTAATGCTGGATTTATGGCAGGGTAACTGAGAGAATGATTTGGCTCAGAGGCAGAGATCCCTGCAGGCCAAGGGAAGGCAGAAAGTAAAATAAACAGTTAAAAAAAGATGAAATTATTTACTTTGTACTTCCTGGTCTTTTAAAATATGAATTATTTACTTTGTACCTCTTGGTTTTTTAAAATATGAAAGGAGAGGACAATTAAAGATGTTAGGTGAGAAAATACAATGAAAACAAGTAAGCAGCCACCAAAACTCTTTTTGTTGAGTTTCAAATAGAAGAAAATGTTTCCTTACGCTCAAAAAAGCTCACCAGTGATTAAATTCTTAAAAGTACGAAATAAACAGCAGAAATACTCCAACAAATCACAAGAATTGGAGCTTGTATGAACGTTTATCACTGCACGAAATGGCAGGCACACTGATAAATGAAACCCGCTTTCCATCCATCTCTTTAATGGCACATTAGTGTCATGGATTTGCCATGCACACCAAAACACTGAATCCCACCTAGGCATTTCTTAATTGCCCAAGAAGATGGTAATTTATGGACTTAGCCATAATGACTGCAACACATTTGTTCAATCAATTTTATACCTTAATTGAAATTTGCGGCTTAGCAAGAAAAATCATGAAATTAACTGCTCAGACAGTTGTATCTTTAAAACAGAACACAGGTGTCAGGTCCTATTAGTAGTCAACTTTCCTGATATATTTTAGGGTAGACTTTTTATACTCTATGACAGACACTGGGACAAATTTCTAGAAAAAGAACAGGATTTGTGGGAAATCTCAGCCACTGCTATGATAATTTTCTCTTTTGTGTTACAACATCAATATTCTGCTCACACATGGTATCAGTACCTGACTACCACTAATTTTACAAAGTTTTTTTCAGCATACTCTTGAGACAAACATTTCAACACATCACCATTTACATCTGGAATTGCAGAAAAAAGGCATTTTCCCCAGGATCCTTTCACAGCACTCACAACAATCACAGTCACAAAACTTTTAAGTTACTTTTAAATTACTGAGCCCCTTTGACAACAACAAAAGCCTTCCATTTGTCTTTGAAACAGAAGGGAGTGAGGACACTCAGATTAATGTAAGAAATGAGGGCTGACCACAGATCTGAACTGGCAATGGTATCTCCTTCTATGATGAGGATGTGCACTGTGCTAGAAAGCCACTCTCACCTCAAATCTACATGGAAATACAGTTTCCAAAGGCTGCTGATTCAGCGTTCACTCCCGTGATGCCAGAGGCTCGTGACACTGTGCGTGGCTGGCTACAAACACTCACCTCTGAGAACTGCAACCTCCCAAAATCGCTCGGTGGACTGGCGATCTTGAAGACTTTCTTGGGCATCACCCACGTTTCCAGAGTTTCCAGTTTACTGACAGCCAGATTGGTTGCGTGGTGCCTGACCAGGAAGCCTTGGAAGCGGTCAGCAAGGAAGTAAAGGTGGATGGAAACTGGATGGCCCATGGGGTAGTATCTGAAAAACAGCACATGCTCATCAGTTACACGAGAGAGACATGAAATCTCCATTTACTTGGAGCTAATGGCTTAAGAAGCATTCATTTCAACGAGAAAATCCACCACTGTACATTAAGAGATTTCAAATGTGCTCACGACTCATTATCAAACATTCTTAGGCTGTTCGATTACGCCGAAACGTAAAAATATGTTACTAAGAATATAGGCTCATTAATTCCATAGGCACAGCTCTAAGCTCTTCAGGAGGTCCCTCTGTGTGCCAGAGAGCTCCTCTCCCTCACCACCTCTCCTGACAGAAAGTGGCACCCAGAGACACACACAGATTAGGCTGCAGCACTGTTTGCTCAGATAAAGTGTAGGATAAAGGATGCCCCAGGACTGTGCCCGTGCTCCAGAGCTGCCAGGGTCAGTGCCTGCCTGGGCAGGACAGCAGGGAATGCTGTGTGACCAGGCACTGACCCCTGAGCCCCCTCCACTCCCAAACCCCTTCCCCAAGGGCAGGGCACTGCAGCAAAGGACACCAGGATCCCATCCCCATTTTAGATCTCCTTATTTTAGGAAGGAAACTTCACATTCTTTAAAGACTTGAGATTGCTTTTTCTGTGATTTTTTTTACTCATAATTAAAAAAAAACTACCTTGAAAAAAGGTCAAACAACTGGGCAAAACCAGTCACTGGGAGATCTGGAAGCACTCAGCTGCAGCTGAGATTTAAAGACATTGCAGTCGCAGCTTCAAATAATTAAAATGTATGGTTGATTGTCTGCTATAGTCTCAGAAACATCTGTAACGATGTTTGGGTACATATGGATGCATAAATAATTAAAAACATGTTATTCGTAGCTCAGAAATCAAATATTTTGCTATTTTACAGGACTGACATTAACTGCACAACAAGTTAAACCAACCAGCACCACACCTCCCAGTAAGTCAGCGATGTCTGACTCCTCAGGCTTCTTACCACAAGTAAAGGATGAGCACTAAGAGGAGCTGACCAAGGAGGACTTTCCATCGCACGAGGTCAGCAACACCCAGAAGGAAGTCTCTAGAGCTGGAGAAATCAGCATAAGAAGACAGGGTACCAACAGGGCCAGCACTGATGGACCGAGCAAAAACACTGCGAAGCTACACAGCCAATGGCAGCAACAATCTGCCTTCTGTTCTGAGTACTAAGACCTCCTGTTTTATTTGTGTGCAGCAGCAAATATTTACAGTATCCTTGAAATAGTCTGAGTAAATTGCCTCTTGGCAGCAGAGAGTAAAAATGCCTGGAGATGGAAGAAATGAATTAAATCTCAATCACACATTAACGCTGCTCCCACGGGAGATGCTGACTCTCCATCTCCTTGGTACCCGAGCAGTCTGTGGGGGGCACGGCTCTCGGAGGCTGTGAGCTGGCCCCCGTTAGCAAAGAGTGCAAGGCAGCTGCTCTTACAAACATCTCCTGAGCTGCTGTGGGTGCAGCACGGGACTGGCCCCAAGGGGCTTTCCTCACACCGTGACAGGGTGCTGCCTGCAGCATCGGCCAGCTTGGTGCTGCTCTCAGCCCCACAGCAAAGTAGGGAACACTGCTGAGGTGCTCAGCCCAAATCCATCCTTCCATTACTGCATTACAGACATGCAAAACCATGGGGAAGAGGAAAGCTATGGATGCAAACACCCAGAAGGACAGCGCAGTACCGAAAGAGATGTGAATCATAAACCTGAGGATTATCCATCTTTCTCTGATCTGATCTGGATGCTGACTCACAGTGTCTTGAGGGGGCTCAGGTAGGTATGAAAATCACTTTGCAATTCCTCCCTGCACTGTTTCACCAGGCTCCAGCCTGCTGGGAAGGAGCTGTGCTTTATCCTGGAGACAGCTGCAGTCAGTGTCCCTATCTATAATCTGAGCAAGCTTGAAAAGCACCTTGAGTTCCTGTGCAATGGAAAGTTCCTCAGAAATGAAAGTGATAATTGATATAAATCAGCATCAGAACACTGGCAAAAGGAGTGAGAACAAAAGTAATTGTCAAATTGTTTCAGTGCTGGTTATACATAGTCCCCATCCTCTTTGCTGGTTTCACTCTGCAGGACAAATGACCCAGGACTTCCTCAGGTCTGCCTTTATTTCATGTAAGGAAGGCATGCTACTAGTGATTATTTCTATCTAATTGTTATTGATCTTTTATTGCTCTGCACCGGTAACCTTCACTGACAAAACTCTAATAGGAATCTGGAGCACTTATTGCCACATCTTTCTAAATGGGACATTGCTCAGCACTTCCATGACTAATTTAGGAAGGTCAAGGCACATTTGGTTCCCTCTCGAGAACACAAGAGGGGCAATGTCCATCCATCAAAGCACATGGAGCATCTTCAGTGTTTGCTGACTTAGGCTCTATGTGTTTTCTATTAGGATAAAAAAGGGCAGGCTCCAGAAATACATTCTGAAGAAGGAATTAAGAGATGGTAAAGTAAGACTTTAAAAGATGAACCCTCTCTGCTTTGAATCTAAGCAGCCCCCAATGTGTTTGCAGGCAGCAAACAGCTACCATGAAGAGAGCCTTTTCTGTGCAAGTCTAACTTCAGGAATTCTTCCTTCAAATCCCTTTTGGACTGAATTCTTCTTAGCCAGGCTTATAGGTGAAAAAGGAATCTAGAATATAAGGGAAATTTCATTTTAAAGAATAAGGACCTTTATTTGAGATAAATATATACATCTATATATATCTCCCTATATATATAGATATATAAACACCTACATATATTCTATATATTTGACGCTAATAGATCTTACCAGTTGCAGCACTTTTGGCACAGAGAGCTGCACCAAGCAGGCAAACTGAGCCAAGCAAGCTCTCTGTACTCCATGTGTGCTCCCAGGGGAACAAACAAGCAAGGACCATTAACCTGCCTATGCTCAGATTTGTTCTGAAATCCTGTCCTTGCTTTTGGTAAGCATAACAGAGGTGAACACGACCTCTGCTGCAATCACACGGAGGGTTTAGGAGCCGAGGCTATAATACACTTGCTGAAATTAATCACGGGAAAAGCAGCAGTGGGGGTAGCACTGCCCAACTGGATCCTGTCAGTCTTCATCAGGCTGGAGAGGAGCTCCTTAAAAGTGCAGCAAACAGGTCACGTAACGTCAACCCCGAATAACCAACGCTTTATTACGGCCATAAATACCCCTGGAAGGAAGCGCTGTGCGCTCGCAGCCGCGGGCTCCAGCCAGCACAGCCAAGCAGAGCCAGCGTCCCTGGAGCTCAGCAGTCCCCGTGCCCCCCGAGCCCCACGGACAGGCAGCACTGACCGGCAGCTGCTGTCCCCGGCGCCGTGGAACGAGCTCTCGGCCCTGCGCAGCCCCAGGCGGGAGAAGGAGTGGAACATGGTGAGGGCCACGTCGCTGAGGGCGCTCAGGCCGTCGGGCTCCTCGTACACGTTCTCCCAGTAGGAGCGCAGCCCCGGCGTGCCCGCCGGGTAGTTCCCGTACAGGTGATAGTCCAGCTGCCCGATGATCTCCTGGTTCACCACGGCCTCGAACTTGCGGGCAAAGAAAGTTGGCCTGGCAGTCTGCTGTGGGGACAGGACGGGAGAAGACACTGAGCTCCCATTTTCACACACGACACTTTGTCTTAAGCAATGGGTTGGAGCTGAGGACAGGAACTGTTTCTCTCCATGGGCAAAGGTGACTTAAAAGGTCACCTTTGGGACCACTCATCGTTAGGAGTGATGACAGGAACTGTTTCTCTCCATGGGCAAAGGTGACTTAAAAGGTCACCTTTGGGACCATTCATCATTAGGAGTGATGTTAAAATTGGGCTAAAAACTACATAATTACTCAATGAAAACGTAGCTGTGTCAATCCCTTCAGACCAAGAGCCACCCCCCGCTGCCTGGCTCAGGAAGGCCTCTGATTTCAGGAGGGCTGGGGAATGCTCTCCAAACCCCCACATCAGCCTGGGGACAGGGCAGCACTGGCACGTGCCAGGCAGGGAGCCAAGTGTGCCGTGCCACAGGGGCTCAGAAGAGGCAGAGCAGCACTTTCTGTGTATGGATTTGCTGCTAGGAGGTGGCAGGGGGTCTCTGGGAGAGGTGCCATTTGTGGCTGAGGTTTCTCCACTTCTGAGTGGTCCTGCCCAGATTTTTTCTCTGCGCTTGACACAACCTTGGGCATACTGCTGCTTTATATGCTACTCAACTACCATTAGCTTTCAAAAAGTCTTTGTTCTGCCTTTTTCATATTTGAGCATGGGTGCTGAGGTGCCAAGGAGTTCAAGAGTGCCCCAGATGGTTGGAAAATTCTTTTGAGGATGCTCAGTTTTGCTCTGGGATGGCATGCTGTGGGCTTTGTGATCTCAGCTCGCTTTGTGCCTCCGTGGGAACAGCAAGCCCCAGCCCTCTGGTGCTGTGTGCTCATGTGAGGGGCTCTCTCACCAGAAAGTGTCAGAAGCTGCCTTTACATCTATTCTAATTTTGAACTTTCCTTTCCAGCTCAATTTACCTGATTGTTTTCTGAAATATCGTTGTGGGTTCACAGCCTGGAGCAGGTCAGGCTCTGCAGTCTGGCAGGAGTTTTTTAAGACTTGCCATTAATTCTGTGCTGGAGACTTCCCTGGGATTGGTGTTTGGGGCAGCAGAGCCTCTCTTAGATAACATCTCATTTGCTCTTTTTGTGAGTGCCTGTGTCACTGACTTCAAGCGTGCCTGGTAGGCAGCACATCACAGGAAAGAAAAGATCTCTGTTTCGGAGCAATCATCATTTCTGGGCTGTAGGGTAACACATTCCCCATCCCACACAAAGCCTAACAAACATGCTTTATGCAGGGAACCCCGAGGAGCTGGAGGGATGGAATTGCAAATCTGGTGACCTTGAAACAAGTGGCTGTTCATTCTTAATAGAAGATACAAGGGCTGGATACAGCCTCGAGACTGAGAGCACCCTGGAGCACAGGACTCGCCCTCATGTCTGCCTTGAGGAAACTATCACAAAGGAACTGATTAAACTTTTTAAGACAGTTCTGCCAAACCTCGGTGATCAAAACCTCATGACTAAGGCTCCCAAAACCACGAGATAAACTTTAATATGATCATGTTGATAAATACAATAACGAAAATGGATTTGCTTTGTGCTGTGCAAGTCTCTAGCAGGCACACTAGTCAACTTCTAAGCTTTTTTAAAAGATTATAAACATTGCTTAACACTGAAAGCTGGGAGTTTCATGAAATGATGAAAGCACCTGAGCTGGAACATTGGAAAAAAACCCTTTGCAATAAACTCACAAGAGTTACCAAGTAATAGTGGTGCAGTCAGAGATGTGTCAAGCTTCCCTCCTCTCTGGCACAGCAGACTGCCAATGCCAGGGAGTCCAAAGAGCTGCTTTGTGACCTTACCATGCAGTGGTATGTCTCCAGGGCCAAAACAGAGGAGAACTAATCTTTCATTCTCCCGAAATTAAGATCAGAGCTTCCTCACATCTCTTCCTCCACCTGCCTGATGGAGTCAAAGCCATGCATTCAGCCAGCTCTGCACACCCAGCACAGAGAGAAGAGCCCCTCTGCAGGCGTGCTGAGTTACCTGGAAGCGGTGGAAGTCTGCTGGTTTGAAGTCGTTGGGTGAACAGCCACACCAGTCAACAATGTGCTTGTACTGACACTTGCAGCCCAGCTTGCGGTTCCAGTTGGTGATGCGCAGGTTGTTGTCCACCATGGAGTCGCAGAAGGGGCTGTTCTCCAGCACAGTGTGGAAGAAGGACTGCAACAAACACACAGCAGATCAGCGTATTTAGCTCCTCAAACTTCCATTTTCTCCTCCACTTCAGCCCATGGGCCCAAACCTAATGTAGGTGACCTATTTTTGTTTGAAACGACAGAATCATCGAGCTCTGTTGTTCTGCCACATGTGAAATCTGTGTGTGCCTGTATTCCATAGAGCGTGGAAGAATCACCACACTCTACAGACCCAACCAAACTGTAAGGACACACAGCCGAGGTCCTGCTCCAATAACCTGGCACAGAATAATTGCACTTCTGCAATTATCAGCTTTGGGCGCTGCGAGTCCAAAGGACTCCAGGAAAGGCACCAGTGCCAGCAATCATTTTATTTTTATTTCAGCTGTATGAGCAATTCTAAGAAATTCCCATTATTTCCCTTCTGTAAGTTACTCCCTGGTCTACCAGATTTAGGACTATTTTTCTGAGCCATGTGCTAATGGCACATCTCAAGTTGTTTCCCAAAACAATTCTCAAAACGACACCATCACCCTGGTTACTCTGATAAAAACACAGTCCCAGACAGCTCTTCTGTGGGTGTCTATCTCCAGCACTCTGCAATGCATTGCTAGCTGAGTGGCTTTGTTCTGAAATACACAGCTCACCCTAGGCACCAAAAGGACATTCTGCCTCCTGCATTTACATCTGAAATCATAAGTCTTTATTTGCTGACTCACGGCAGCATGGAATTCCTATTGGGCAATCCTAATTATATCATCATAGCATCAGCTATTACATAAACCATGTGTAATGGGGGCTGATATAGCAGGTTAACAGGTCAGTGAAGGCAGGGCCATTTTACAAAGCCAGCTATGTATCTTGCAAAGAAAACCTTGTAGAAAAAAGCTATAGAATATCATCAAATTTAGCCCTGCAAGAGAGCAGTGACTTCTCTTTAAAATCACCAATAGTAAGATCTATAAATAACCAGAATAACATTAGCATGGCTGGCCCCCAAATAATCCCCCTACCCTTTTTAATGTTAAATGACAGCCCAGTGAATATGGATTTTATGCTTGAACTGTTTGGTTAAACCCATAAAGGCATCCATTCTCATTCAAGCGAGAGAGGAAAAAAAAAACCCTACCCAATTACCCATTGCCCTGTGTCCTTTTATAGCAACACAGGAATTTCTCTAGATAATGGATGAAAAGGTTATCAGAGCAGAGAGAAAAGGTGATTTTTAACAGAAACGGGATTAAAAGACGATTATGCAACACGTGTGTGGAATAATAAACCCCTATCAAAAGATAACAATTGCTGTGCTCCACCACAAGCTAACGAGCCCAGATTTGCAAGATGGGTGTCATCCATCCCTCAAAATGCCCAGGAGCCAAGGCACTGATTGGTTTAAAGGAGGTCGTCAGGTCTTCCTTGGGCAGAGCCTGGCACGCCAGGGCAGCAGTGTGCCCAGGGGTAGCTCGGGCTGCCAACCTGTGCTGCCAAGCAGGGCTCTGAGCTCTGAGCTCTCCCTGCAGACAGCACACACTCCCAACACACTGCTGCACGCCAGCCCAAACCCCACGCTGCTGTGCACTCCCCTTCTGCATCACTTGTAGCCAGAGCGACTCCTGAGTGATCCAAATGATTTGTGACCGTGCCTTCTAGCTGAGTTTGGAACAGAACAATAAACCTTTGTTTGCAGGGTTTATATTTTTAAAGAAAAGCACTGGATAATAACAAGGAAAGCTACTTACGAAGACAATTTGCCATCTCTAATATCCTTCAAAAGCTTTGTGCGGGAAAAAATTTGCAAGCAAAGGGCAGCTGGATTTTTGGTTGTTCAGTAACAGATTAATAGGCTTAGAAGTCTAAAACAAAGCCACTCTTTGCAAAAAAGTCCCACAAACAAACGAAGCAATAAACAACTGCAAAAGATGTTCTAACCCTAAAGGGCTTACTCATCAGAGAAGTAAAATTTTCATTACCCACTTTGGGATGCTCCAAAGCCCACTGACAGCAGGTGAAAGCCCCTCTGATTTCGGTCAGATCTTTGGGACGAGCACAAACACTGCAGGTTTGAACACAGAGAGGGATTCTTTGCATTCACATACCTCAGCAGGGAGCAGCGTGTAAGAGTAAAACCTCTTCATCTTTGTTACCAGGTCATCATTAGAAAAAGTGACATATTCCACAAACTTCCTGTTGAGGAGGAACCAGTCCGACCCTCCATCGACTGTGATTCCTTCTGGGATCTTGCGGTCCCCCAGGCGCCACATGTGTGTATCACACTCCAGGAAGAGCCGATCCAGCCCCTGTTTTCTGATAAATCTGAGGGAATACAAGAGGAGCCATTATAAGTTAATTTGTATTTTGTTATTATCGGGAGCTTTATAAATAAAAAGCTACTTTCTCAAACAAAAAAGCATCAAAAGGTCACTTGTTTGTATTTCTGTTCTACTCATAAATAATGTAGAGAGGTTTAATAAATGATTAATTGGCTTTATGTTCAGTTACAGAGGCAAAGATCAACAGATTGCTTTCAAACATCATTTACACCTTCTGCTGTCCTAAGGCTGTGCAGGTGACAGAGCTGTAGGGCAGGAAAGTCCATAATGTTCATTAACTCTGAACAAACCACTGCAGAAGAACTGCAACATGAACAGGAACTAAACACAGTCTGTGTGAGAGGCTTCTCTTTCTAAATAAATTCAGTTTTTCAAAAACAGGAAAATGTACATAAAGGTAAAATGACCAATTTTCTCCTACGCTATTATTTCATAATTTTTCTATAGGGAGAGAGCCAATTAGGAAGAAATACCATTGCATTGGTCTTTGCTGTAGAATGAGCAAGTTTGCTCCACTTTCAAGTCTCTGGGGAACAATGTTTTGTTATTGCTGAACCATGAATAAGAGGAGCAACTGCAGAACTGCAAAGTTATGGAAACGAATTATTTTAGACCAATCTAAGAGAAGAAAAGCTGGGAAATCAACCTGTGTTTGAGAGCACTTTGGCCTGGATGCCCACTCATGTTTTGGGACTGTGTGATGCAGCTTTCTGTTTGTTATTCCATTTGGGAATGATTTCCCTGCAGGAGAAGGAGGGCAGCCGTGAATCAGCACCGAGGGGGGCTGAGCACCATCCACCCCAGCTGGATGTGAGCACTGGACACATCCCACGTGCTCTGGGCAGTAACCAATGCTCACTGACCACACACTGCAGCGACCCAGAGCCACAGTCCCCTGGGGGTGCAGGGGCTGCAGGGGAACAGCAGCACCGACAGGGAGAGGGGCACTGCCCTCCCCTCCTGAACACGGAGCTGTGCCGGGGTGGTTCAGGGTCAGCAAGGCAAGATGACATTTCAGGGGTCCTCAAACACATGCTACTGAAGGAAAGGGAAAAGAAATAAAAGTTAAGGAACAACACCAAAGCTTTCTGGAGTCCTGCATCTGGAAGCACGAGCATTAACCCCGCAGGCCAACTCCCTGGTTCAAGTTCTGTTCTACACCAACCAAAGAACCGAGATGCAATTATGAAATGGTGCATATTAATTTTCAAAAGGACCGTAAATGACTTCAGGGTCTATGTCCTACTGATAGCTATGTCTCTTTTCACAGTATGAGAAGAGCTCCTCTGTTAACACAACACTGCAGAAGATGTGTAAATGAGAGTTGAGAAATTTTTCTTTCCATGAAAAAGTTTCTAATTTCATGTTCCATTATGAAGGATAATAGAAAAGTCGTGCAATTTTAATGCAGTGCTCTGGAATGTAATCTTCAAATTCAATATTTATGCAGTTATCTCCAAATCAAATATTAATGTGCCTGAAAGTTTGGTAATTTATTTATTTCTCTCAAAACTAAATGCTCATTAGAGTTAATTATTTTAAGAAAAAACCAGAACTTTATTGACTAGATTTAAGTAGGAACATAAAGTTCTTTCCCATGAAGTAATTTCTTTCAACTGCTATCTCTACCCATTTATCACCCTTTACTCTCATTTTCAAATAGAAGGTTCTTTGACTGCAATAGGAACCCTCAAACAAAAAAATCACCTGGCTGTTTCAAAAACTGCTCTGTGCACAAACTCAGCCTGCACCACAGGGTGCAGCTCACAGCTCCCTGGTCCTGCAACAGCTTCAGCCTTATTGTCTGCACGTGGCAGCACAACTGCACGGCCACACTCGGGATGAGAAGGTCCCAGCAAATCCTGACTCACAGCTTCAGGTTTTCCAAAATAGTTGACAGGCTCCTTTTTTTCTGTACGTGCACAGTTCTATGGGTTTTTGGAGCTAATGGCTTGGAAAAGCAAATCTCAGGATGTGGAGTGAAATAAGCCAGTTCCTGGGAGCACAGCTGTTTTCACAACAAACCTCAGCCCACAAATCTTATACAGCTGGGTTATTAGAAGAAAGTAAATGCACTTTCCAATCACTCACCCTCCAGCAAGGCAGCACAGCCCAGCTGAAGAGCTGCAATGCCTTGGGAGATCTCCAAAGAAATGACCCTTTTGCCTGTGCTTCTCGAAACCTTCCTAGAAACATCCCACCAGGTTTGGGATTCATTACTGAACAGAGAGCAGGGGTTTTTCAGAAGGATCACCCTCGCTGGGCCTCTTCACACACAGCCCCTACACCTAAATGGAACACAGCATTAGCAAAGCAAATCATCTCAGTGACCTGTGAAGCCATGATTTATACCAGGGGCTGTGAGGACTCAGCTCTCCACGGGGCAGTTGCTCGCTGCTCATTTACGTTCCTTGGGAGCCAAGGGGACCCAAGTGGATTTCAGAGCTGCTGGAAGCTAAAAGGGAGGGGCTGCTGGCACAGAGAGCTGAACTGCAACCAACGTGGAAAAGGTGGATGAGGCTCCCTTTTTTCCCCTCCAGGCTCTTCTCTAGGATGACTGATGCTCCCAGCTACTCCAGCAATAGCGATTTTGGCACTCAGGCAGGCAAGAACTTACTCTAAGCATATTGAATACTGCCTGAGGGAAAGGGAAAGGGGTATTTGTATGCCACAGAGGCTTTTTCAAGAAATGAAAAACTCTCAAACACTACGAGCAGTTCATATTCTTGACTAGCCATTCAAGAATGCTTGCAGCCACCTGAAAAAAAAAGATAGGAAGATGGAGGGCAAAAGTATGACCCTACTGATTTGTTTCTAGTCTCATGCTGTATTTCATTAGTTTCTGGTTATGCTCAAGGGAATACCAAAACAGTACATTTTATAAAGCCAGACCAAGCTTCAGAAAGAGCAATGAAATGCAAAAAAACGGGTGTTTTTTCCCCTTCTCTTCCTCTCTTGGGTCTCACAGAACAGCTTGCAGATAACTCTCAAATTAAAAGTAGAAAAAAAGAAGGCTTAAGGAATAGCATTTCCTTAATCTTAGTCAATGTGGAAAAAGTCAGGTGTTTCCTGTCACCCTGACCATGAGGTAAGACTGGCACACCTGTGCCAGGTGCAAATGCACTGGGCCAGGACAATGACATCCAACTGAACCAAGGGATGATTGGCCAAATACAACAGAGATTATCATCAGCTGAAGACAGCTGACCTTTCTCCTAATCTAAAACAAACAACAGGAGGGAAATAACGATGAAAAGAGTCAACCAGGAGAAAACAGAATTAAAATAAGATTAGGGTTAAGAAAAGCATGCAATTTTGCCTTATTTTATAGAACACTCCAAGACATCTTATGCTTCCCCTTATCAATTTTAATTCTTCCTAAAAGAGCCTCCAGTTCTGAGGGCCTGGGATTACACTCAAAAGTAAGCAGGAAACACAGGATATTTTGAAGGTGTGTTGGCACCTGAGCTCAGCAATCAGACACTGACACGGGTGAAAGGTGCCACTGTGCCCTGACCATGTGTGGATGCAGCCCCAGGGTTCACACGGCTCCACAGAGTTATTTTTATACTTTGCTAAAAAAACCTGAGTGCCTGCAGCACGTGGTCTGTCACTGAGTGGAGATGTCAGTCCAGGCAGCTCAGGATTGCAATCCAGCTCAGGGAACTCCTCTTACTCTGTAGTTTAGTTAAATATTTATAAATGCGTTTCAGACAAGGTTCTAGGACTGTATAACACATAAAGCATTTGTAACTTGTGTAGCACATACTCCTACAACATGAGGATAAACATAACTCAGCTCTTACCATGTGTTTTAACTGCTAATAAACATCAGCAAAAACATAATAATCGAATATCCCCCTTTTGGATAGTTTTCTCCAAGGGACAGTGCAAACCACAGCACCTTGGAGAGACCCCTGAATGCTCTGCTTACACAGTGTGTAAGTCAGAGAGTTTGCTGTTTTCTGAAGTTTATGAATGAGCAAAACTTCCTAAAGTATCAGAGGCTATCAGATTGTTAAATGCCACTTATCAGTAACTTCATCAATAAAAGGCTTTTTTTCTGGAAAGAATATATTTTTTAAGGTGAAAAGGTTTCTTCCTAAATGTTTCCTGTTTCTGGTCTCTTGCCTAGAAAACCTCCCACTGACATTTCACTGTTAACCAGGTGCACCTACCCAGGACCTCATCGTCATTACTCAGGATTTAAGAATAAGAGCTATGAATAAAAGTTACAAAACACCAGCAAAACAATTCATCATGAGTCAAAGGTCAATGTCAAAGCAAGAATCTGTAGAGCCTGGAGCTCCACTAGCACCATGTCCATGTTTCCCTGAGTGTAGGTGGACAAGCTCTGCAGGCTTTGACTTTATCTGCTCCTCTTTTAATTATCTGTAGACAAAAATTTGAGGAAGAAAGCCCATTTCAGTGTGAAAAGTCAAGTAAAGTCTCTTTTTCAGAGAAAGTCTTAAAAAGCCTCAGTGTTTCTCAATATTTTAATGTTGCAGGCCAGGGAGCAAAATGAAAAAAAACCTCTAAAATTCTTTTAGTTGTAGGAAACTTGCAATGTCTATTTTTTGCAGTAATGACTCTACTAGGAATTGCCATGTTTTGTCAACAGTTCCATGCATTTCCTTGAGAACATAAAGCTTGAGAGAAAATTTCCAAGACTTTCCTGTGGGTTTCTTTCCACCACTCTTCACTTACACAGTATCTTTTCAGCAATACTGAAACAGCTTTTAGAAGGTCAAAAATGAAATGGCTTCCTCTCACCATCAGGAAGGCCACAACCCAAGTGATTCTGTTTCTTTTTGTACTAAATAAGCAAAACTGCAAATGATAGTATGCAGAGATGTAGCATGAACTCACCACAGACAGACTCAATGATATGAAACCTGACATTTTGCCATGTTTGTCTCCAATAAATGTCTTTTCTAGAAGGTTTCTTGTCTCCTCACCTCCCTTCTAGTGACCGAGAGCAAGTGGGAGTCCCTTCTATAAAGGTTTTCAAGCTTCCACACCAGGGCCAGTAACATCTGTGCAGCTTAAAATGATGTTCCCTGTCATAACCATTCTATAAAATGCCTCAGGACCTCAGCTGACAGGGCACAAAAGTTACTGTTTATATGGCTGCAAATGAAGTGTGCAGCTCAGTGTTCTCAGATAGCAATAAGATTCCTGATTATTTTACCAGTATCTCAATTTTCACCTCCTCCCTAATTTGTCCTTGCCCCATAAAGCATGGCTACTTCAAACCTTCTCCCTTACAGCACCTTCCTGAACCAGTGGATGATTTTGCTTGCACACTCAAAGAACAAAGAACATCCTGCTTAGTCCCACATCAAGACATGTGGCTGGCTTTGTTTCTCTTTGCATTGACAGCTCAGAGCACTGTTTTCCAAAACCGAGCAGAAGTAAAAGCCCTACAAGGAGGCAAATTGTCAGGCTGAAGCAGTAAAGGCTTTATGGCTCCCCTAATGCTTAGCATAAAGCACTGAGAACATTTGAAAGTTAGCTGCAATGTCTAAATTTTTAAGTGCAGTCTCCTTGCAGAGAAGATGCATGTTGCTATTTCGGTTCCTACACTTCTCATGCAACTGTTGGGCTGAACGACTTCCAAGCAAAAAATAGATCTTAGTCCATGTGCTCCAGAATACTCAAGTGTTCTAAAAATTCTAGCAAAAGAAGTATGAGGCTGAGGGTACTTTGTGCCAAAGGAACCCCCAGATATGTTACATGAGCAGCAGTGCAAGCGCTGCAAGGACGTGGTTAAACTCTTCCAACAGCACCAATAATGAATCCATTTTTTCCCCTAGTATTTGGGTACTCACTGGGCAATTCATCAGTGCAATACACAAAAGCATTTTCTGTGTGAGCCATTTCCCAAGTGAGCAGCAAACCCCCACCAAGCCCGTGTACAGCACACCCACAAACAGAGTGTGCCACTGAGGAAAAAAGGCATGTCTGGAACGGGGGTAACAGACGTCTGCCAGCACTGGGGATTTTGGGAACATGCTCCAGTCCTTTGGTAGCTTCTCCAGCCCCTGAGAACTGGAATGGGATCGTGATGCTCCTTGGTACAGTTCACCAACACCTCTAAAATTATCTGGAACCCAGCAGCCAGAAAGAGGACAAGACAACTGCAAAGAACAGCATTAATGAGGAGGAAAAATCAGCAGAAGAAAAGACTATGGACACATACCAAACTTTTAAGGGCCTTTTCTTTAGCTGTTTGTATTTTGCCTATGAGCTGAAGATTCCTCTAAGATCTAACAGCATTGAGCCTTCACGGCATGTTTACACTGCTCCCAAAATGACTGCTGTGGAAAGGTTTCCACACAAACTCCCCCTTTTCCTGCCTGTCATTGAAGATGTCACATTTGACTGTCTTAATATTTTATAATACATCAGCCAGGTGCTGCTCCTGCCAAAAAAGAAAAAATATTCTGCGTACTCCAAATTGCAATAGTTTATACAACTACCAGGTATTCACTTGCTTTTAATAGTCTGAGACACTGAAAAGAGGAGGAAATGTGCTGCCCACTAAGCACTACGTAACAACTCCAGCCCCTGTGTGCAATTTCATTTCATACATCCACCTCTGTCAGGAAATAATGCTTCTCCAGCTGAGTGAAGGAGCCATTTTCATGTCCATTCTCTTTGCTGAAGCCACTAAAGGAAAATCAGAGTGATGCACTTTTTCATGACTTTGGCATAACTAAAAGAAAACTCTATAAAAGGAAGCCTGGTTTCTCTCCTTATTTGGCAGTAAAACATGTACTGATTGTGAACACGGCTTGAATACAAAGTGCAGTGTAATTGAGCTGCACAAGCATTTCAGCTTTAAGATGGCACTTCTAATCTTTCTCTGTTGTGTGATCCAAAGACTATGATGACTTAAAATTAAGAGTTTTCGGTTGTTTACAAGGCTGACTTAGATAGTTGAAAAGCTTATTGATTAGGAACCATTATTCATCCATAAATTAAAATTGAAAGTATTAGCAAGGGTTATACATTGCTTTCAAGTAGGTTTAGATGCCGTGCTCCTGTATTATTAGTTCACATGTTTTGAGAAAAACACCTTGGACCAGCTAAATCATTACTGAACACGGGGCAGCAGCCAGTATAGTCCAGTGTCCTCTCCCTCATCATGGCTTCAATTAGTTGTTTTAAACAAAAAAAATCTGTTCCAGTGTGTTTTGAGATAGGATATCCTAAGAGAGTTTTCTTCTGTTGCCCAATAACGTGAACACTGGTCTGTGTTCTAAAAGCTGTCCTTTTTTTTCCCCTAACTTTTTGCTGCCAATCCTCAAGGCTGTTGCTTCTCTTCCAGACCTTACTAAGCTCTTGGCTGTACCATTCTCTTCATGGGGTATTTCTTCTCCCCTGGGCTGTGACAGGGCAAGGCAAAGAGCAAAACTTAAAAACTGGAAAAATTAATAGAAAAAAATAATCATCCCTTACTCTTAAAAATGAGCAAGTCACTGAGTTGAGCTGTGGAAATTCAAAGGCAACGGTCACAAGAGGTTGGGAGAATATTGCAAAGCAGCACCACATCCTCCTGCTCCCTGGGGACACTGGCTGCAGGACACAGAGTGACAGCCTAGGTGGGCCTTTGCTCTTATCTCACCTGCAGAAGGTATTTCAGCCCAGAGGACTTCACCATTCCCCCACAGGGACAAACCTCACTGGTATGGGCACAGCTCACACACCTGGGCACAGCTCACACACCTGGGCACACAATGAAAGCCAGGTGGGAATTGTGTGTCAGATGGGGAGAGCAGAGGGTACAATGACCACTTTAGATAAGACTGAGTCACTCAAACACTAAACATGAAATATTAGGCTAGAAATCTTCACTTTAGATATTTCTCTCTCAACAGGTGGATGTGGAGCTGGAAATTCACCCACATGACAAACAGGAGATAACTACTTTTGATCAGCTTTTGGAAACAATGGAATGAATTCTTACCAAACACCAGCATTACTCAGAGGCGTTTGCAGCTGCTGGATTGAGTGTGTCTGCAGCTGCCCAGGCTGTGCAGGAGGAGGGAAGTCACTCCATCTCCCTGATAGAAAATCTGGGGACATGCCAAGGGGTGATGTGAAAGGATCCATTCACCCAGTGGTCAGCAGTGGGAGCACTTATGGGACTCAGGAATTAGGCAACCAGGGCAGAGAGGGATGGCAAACCTGCACTTGTGCCCCAAAGCATGCTCCCTCCCTGATGCAAAGGGGATTTATGGTAGAAATCCAAGGGAAAAAATAAAACACGGTGACATGCTGTAATAAGCTGAGAGGTATTTAGTTGTTCACACAAAGAGAACCACTGAACTACTGAATGAGTTTGTCATTCCTGTGATGGAAGGACAAGTGGCACATTAGCTCATCTCATTATTAAATTAATATCAGCTTAGTGTGGTTAATTGATCTAAATTGTTCTGATCCAGCTGAACTTGGCATATTTGAACCAGCCTGATGTTGGTGTGTCATAATTCATTAGTTATTTTCCTTAGCCAGCTCAGGGAATTTGAGACGACTCAGGAGCACCAGAGGAGCAAGGAGGCATAAGAGACAGGCTGCTTCTCCCTGGTTCTTTCTCTCCTCTCTCCTACACTAACTCTGCTGTCAATCACTATTGCCAGCTAGAGCTGAGTCTGCCAATCACTCCGACACTCTGCATTTCCCAGACCAGGGACTCTCCTGTGAAAACTGTTGACTTGGCTTTAAATATTACTCCTCACAGGATTATTTTTTACTACCTGCTATAGAATTTCTGCATGCTCAAGATGAATGCTCTTGAGGACTTAATTTAAACAGGAACATGACAGAATTGATAAATCTAGTGACAAGAGTACGAGCAGCCATGAGGAGAGAGAGCCCTGTGAGTTATTCTGCCCACCCACTGTGCTGAACACACCACTCAGCGTGCCACAGTCTCTGGGTGCACTTGACATTTTACACAATAAAGGGAAGACCTGGTGACCCAAGCAGAATAAAACAATATTTTTAGAGGCAAAACCACTGGGACTCAGCATATGGAGTTGCTGCAAGTGCAGCAGGACTGCTGTTAGGGTACAAAACTAGCAAAAAAGAGGAACAGCAAAACCATGAATGAATAGGAAAACAGGACCACTGCGATCAGATGGGAAAGTTCTTCCATCTGAAGACGGAAGATGAAGTTCTTCCATCTGCAGAGGCTGCTAAAGTCTTTGGAAGATGATGTTTGGTCACTGCTGCTCCCCCAGACCACAGTGGCAAGTTTAAGTGTCACTGATGACTGGTGGGAAACACAGCACCTTCTCTTCTCCCTGAGACCTGTGCAGGGTGGGTGAGGAAGGATTTGATTCAAGGACCCCCAGACTTCAGCAGACTGTGATAAGCTCCAGCCACCACCCTCACTCCTGCTGGCACTGCAGGCTGCTACAGGCTCCCACAGCCGGGGCTCTGCCCACGCCAGGCTTCACTGCAGACCTCAGCTAACTCAGGTCCTGCTCACCAGGGTGAGCACTGGGGCTCCTGGGCAGTGCTGGTGTGTGGGGCCATTGCCACGTGCTCACAAACACTGACCTGTGCCAAGCCCCTGGGAGGATGCAGCATCAGTCTGCTTTAGTGCCCCTCTCCCCCAAAAGCATCTCTGACCCTGGGAAGGAGTCATTCTGCACCAAGAAACAACCATCCTCAGGAAAGGGTTTCCTCCTCCTTCACTTCTCTTTCCTGGGCTAGGGATTTCTTCAGCCAGGTAATGCTGGAAAACCATCACTGTACAATAATTCTCAGTGCTTTGGCTATAATGGCTATAATATAATGAGGAAAGGGCCAGCTCACCTTGCATTGTCCCTCCCGTGTGATTTCAGGAAGTTCATATCACGGTATCTGGACAGGAATGCCACCAGCTGATCGTTTGTCCTGCAGGAGAAAGAACAAAAGGCACACAAATTACACTCTGAAAACCACTGTGTCTAGAGCAGTTTACATATTTACTGTTCTCATTTGGGGACCATTCTCAGGTTCTGAAGGAGGTGGTTCCAAAAAAACCTTCCATCCTGCTGCTGAACTTCAATGACTCCCTCTGCTCAGGAAAGGACACTTAGAAGGAAGCACAGCTTTTTTTTCACACACCTTAACAAATTTCTTATCAACCCTTGGCAGGTATTTTAAGCATTATAACAGAGTATGCAAGAAGTAACACTGCTCAACACTTTTTAAGTATGAAAATCCAGCTGCAAGATGACTGCACTGATAGTCCCATTTTACATGCTTTGCCAAATATTTCCTAGGGAATTTGGTTCAGTATCTGTTGGCATTTTATTTGTTTTCATTGTGTAATAGAGAAGAGGCCAAGGTTGGAATGCATAAAGCAAGAGAATTTTGATGTCAAAAAGGCAATATAATTAACAGGAACAAAGGAGTTTAGAAGGTTAATTCCAATTAGTATGACAGGCAATCTGACACCAGCATTTTCAAAATTTCAGCTGACATGTCCAAGGATGTATTTACGCTTGACAGCTTTTGTGGTCTGTTATTTCTTTAACAATGGAGCAAAAATGTTCTCTATTTATCTAGGTCAGCATATTTAAGAAAACTGAATAAATCACATTAAAAAGATCTTAATCTCCTGAACAGCATTCAAACCCACAACCTTATGGATACAACACCATTTAAGCAATGGTCTGTAATGAAGTTGATGGCGGAAAAACGCAACATAAAAGAGCTGTCAATTGTACTGTATTTTGAAAACATTTCATTATTATAAGCCACAGAAAACCAAGTGAAACCTGAATGTGTTTAACTGTACAAAATGTGTTTAACCTCTGGGGTCAGGCTGCAACAACCTGGAAATGTTATCAGCCAAGTAAACTATTTTCATAATCTCACTGATTTTATCTAGACCAAATGAATTATCTGTCAATCAACCATCCTGACAGAGGGGCCCTGAGACCCTCCTCCTCTACCCCTCGTGTGAGCTGCAACAACTCCCAGGGTCACACTCTGCATCTCGATTTGCCAAACCCAGAAACTGCTTTCTGTATCCTAAGCCATGCAGATTTTCACATTTGCTGCTCCAGGGCCTCTCCATCTCACTGGGATGAATAGGCATTTAGTGAATTTACTTAGCAATGCTTCCACATGAAATGGTTTCAATGGCTGACATCTTCGGCTGAGTTTCTAGGCAGAAGCTGGCGTGCAAAGATGATCTTTAGAAATATAATCAAGTTTGGAAGTGCTTGAGCTTTAATTTCCTTACAGGATAAAAATCAAATCAACCAAAGTAACAATCCACACCACTCAATAAAACATCATCATTTCTAGCTTGCTCACCAACCTGTATTTTGCTATTCAGCAGTACTCGACCAAGTGTACTGGGTCTTGGGGCTGCCATACAAACTCCTCATTGCTTCTGCTTTTAGATAATTCTTATAAATGTCCAAATGATGCTCAGCTCTCAAAGTAATCAATAACTGACATTTTCCCTCTTCTTGAAAACATTGGTGTTCTCTTGACCCTACTTTGAATATTTTTAATTTTTTGTTTTAAAGAACTCATACGGAGTTTTACTCCTTGTCAATTAATATGCTTCTTTTCATGTGCTGACAACACGGAACTAAAACATCATAGTTCCATTTGGTAAAACTTTCTAGTTAATTGACATTTAGATTTATGCAGTCAACCAATTCTATGCTCAGCATGGCAGCACACTGAATTTCTATTAAGCTTTCATTCAAAGCTCCTTCTGGCCCCAACATCATGAGGATGCTGCACATCACCTCTGGCTTATTTCACCAGAAGACATTAAGAAGAAAATCAAAGGTATTGAACATGCCATAGATGTTAATGCATTTGTTAAAATCCTCCTCACCTTTCAGAAAACTTTGCCTTCAGGGGCAGATTTCCTAAATGCCTCTGGCACAGATTGCTGCCACACTTCACACAGGGCAGCAGCAAGTCTCTGCCACGGCAGTGCCTCTGGCACCAGCTATTTCCATGCCTCTGGCACTCCTCTGGACAAGGACTGGAGACATGGGCCCATTTTTCCTCTAAGTAAGGCAATAGAAAGCTGAGATTTTCAGCTGAAGACATCACTGGGAGCAAGAGCAACTCCACACTGCCAAATTAAATTCTGCTGTAGCTCCACAAATTTCAGGGATAATTCACTGAGCATAAATTTGGCGCAAAATCTTTTACTATCATGGTAAAACAGAAATTGCAACATAGCCTTCCTAGGAAGGAAACAAAGTCATGGGGAGAGGAAGGGTAGTTCATGCTACTGATTAAAAATACACTGATATTACATATCACATTCCTACCAGTTTCCCCAGTGTGTAACACAGCACGAATACAGACTGAGGGAAAAGCCCTTCTGCAGGTGGTGCCTGAGGCTGGGCCTGATGGATGCACCCACACAGCTCCCACTTCTGTTTCCTTTAGCCATTAAACTCACTTGGAGGGCCAGGCACCAGGGAGAAGGACTGGTCAGCTGGTTACCTGTACCATCAGCAGGGAGGGAGGGAGGTGTGAGTGCAGAGAGAAAATGGGCATTTTCAGGTGTGCAGCACACAGAGAAATGCAGAACTCATCCTCCAGCGAAGCCCAGTGTGGAGAAAGCCTGTGCCTGTGGGAGGGCTGCCTCGAGAAGATGACAAGTGAAGAAGAGTGATGAGAAACAAAGCACGTTTGAGTTCACTGATGCAGATTTGGTGTTCAGCAAGGGCAGGTCTGCCAGCTGGGACACCCATCTCCCCCAGACCCTTGCTGAGGTCACCTGGCGAAGGTCCAGCAGCTCCCCTCGGGCAGCAGGGATGGACAGGGGTGGCAGGGGCAGAGCACTGTGCCCAGCTGCTGAGATGCCACTCAGCAAAACTCAGCCAAGCCCCCGCAGGGCTGGGCTCAAGGATGGCAGCACTCAGCTGGGCAGGCAGTGGGGCTCCAGGGGCTGCAGAAGTGACTCAACCCATGGCACTGCTCACCTGGGGACGTGGCTGAGCCCCTGGGCTGGGGCTCTGCTTGGCGTTAGGGTCGAGGTTTGAGTTACAGGTCTAAGGAAGAGAAAAAGGAGAGCCCTATACCCAGAAGGAAATTCAGAAGATGTTGCCAAAGGAAAGCAAAGTCTGGTACCAGTGTTTCCTCATGAGCAGCCCCTGGCCTGGGACTGAGGAGTGAGCAGGCAAAGCAGGCACTCAGCGAGCACACGCTGAGCATGGCAATAATGTCAGAACACGGCCTGTACATCAGGGACTGAAATGAAAAACTGAAAGAGAAGCACTGACTTTGTGTTTGCAGTGTCTGAACACGCTGCTGGAGGGCTCTGCAGAAGGTGGTACGAGAGCCCCTGCACACAACCACGGCCAGACACTGCTGGGAACAAAGGGCAGCGCTGGTCTTGCTGGTTTTAAGCAAACCCTCCAACCCTGGTGACTAATCCAAGCAAAGAGCAGAGATGCCCTCAGTCTGCAGCTGTGAAAATAGATTAGGAAAGCCTTTGGAGAATATGAGAAAAGGAAAACAAGAGATTGTTACTTTTGGAAGATAATGATGGCTAATAAAAATATTCTTGATTCAGCAAGGTACTTTAATGCATGGGCAACTTGAAGGATGTAGGGGATAGCAGTCATTTCAACGGGATTATTAATATGTCAAAACCTATACAATTTAGTAACAATCTGGCTAAGTTAGATCAAAAGTTCAGAAGCTTTTGGCAGCACACAGGTATGGAAAGAAGATGGTTTGATTCTGTGTAGGAATCAGATGAAGGAAAGAGAACTGCTCTGAGTTTATTAATTATTAATCTTGATTAACTTATGGCTATCTAATGACAGCCTGCTGGCTGCTGCTCAGGAGGAGTGAGTGCAGGGAGGGGATCAGCCCTGGCCGTGGTGAGCAGCAGTGGCAGCAAACACAGCAGCAGCTCTGCCTGGTGTGGGGGGCTGCAGAGGCAGGCAAGGATCACAAAAACAGCTGAACAGGCAAAAAAAAAAAGAAACACAAAGGCAAAAGCATTTGGGAGACTAGGGCAAGGAGGCTAATGTGGTTTGAAGCAGCAATGAAGGGCCTCTGAAGCAAGGATGATGAAGGCAAACATACAGTCAGAAGAGGTAAGTCCAAACTGTTACAAGTTCTCCCAGTGCCCAAAGCTTTGGTATTTCCACCCGTACCCACCTGACTCATGCCCACAGTTTCCTTTCCCAGGACTCCTGTGGCTGTGTGAAGGCACAGCCCTACAGAGCCCAGACCCACAGCAACCCCAGCAGCTCTTTGCCAAAAAACTGTTTCTACAAGGCAGCTTGTAGAGAAGAAAAAGCCTTCAGAGAAGAAAACTGGAATTTTGGGGCAGATTCATCCACGCATAGTTAAGCACGATATTAATGGTTAATGTGGCTAAAAATGGTTAAACGTGCAGATGTGCACACGAGAGCTTGGAAGTGGAAGAACTGAGTGCCTTAAATTCTGCCATCTTCTTTTCAATAAATTCTTACAATGATGCCTAAGCTCACTGATTTCAGTAAGTTATTAATTTCACAGTCATGAACACAGTACTGCAGAGTACCAGGACATGCCATCCCTACCAAGCCCCCGTGGCAGGAGAGTTCCCTGCCCGGTTATCCCCAGCCCAGGGCTATCCCTCTCCTCTCACACGAGGTGTGCTGTGCTCAGACTGGCTGCCCAGGCTCTGCAGCTGCCCGACAGTTCTGCATCCCTGCAGGGCACACAGGAGCTGGGGGCAAGGAGAGAACCCAGGAGGCAGGGAAGGGTCATTGCCAGCTCACACCTGCACAGCACCCGGGGCACTCTGACAGCTTCACTCCCGTGCTGCTGGGACACTGCAGCACTTGTGGCATCTTCCCGCTCCAGAAAGGGACCCTGACCCGTTGTGGCCCTTCCACCAGGCCAGCTGGCACACGTGTGGGCATGGTGTGTAACCTGGCAAAAGGGTGCAACAGACAAATCCAACAGAAAAAAGCAAAAACCTACCAAACCTCCTCCTGGAACACTTACAGCAAGAGGAGCAACCACACAAATGCAGCATGAGAAGAATATAGGAAATAACCTTGCAAGGTTCACCTCTCAGACCCTGGAGAGGCAGCCTGACCCTCTCACTGATGTTCCCAAGTCCTCCTGCCTCTCCAAAAGCAATTTAGTGCAAGGGGAGGCTCAGAGGAGCCTGACCCAGGCTGTAGTAAGGAAAAACCCCAAACAAGTCTGCCATCTAAAAATGCAAAGAAAGGGGAAGGCTTTATTTAGCCTTTGCTATCCATCACAGAACAGAGATTAGCACGGAAGGCCTTTCTCAGCAAAGCTGATTCCTATAACAACAGTCATTCATAAAATGTACCATAAAAATGAGAACAACAGATACAATTTCAGAGACCAACTGCACGAGGAAGGCTCTGGGTGACAGTAAATACCTCAGCTTTTACAACAGTGTTGTCTTAAATGGTTTGTTTTGTCTTTCAAGCCAGGTTTAACGCAGGAACAAGATAATGGAAGAAAACTATTTCCTTAGCAGCTCAGCTCGCTGGAGAGCTTGGGAGAGGAGAGCTGTGCTCCAGCACTGGCACTGCCATCTGGGCTGGGAATGCACACTTGAGCATTTCTGAGTGCTTTGGACTGTGCACACCTGAGCATTTCTGAGTGCTTTGGACTGGGCACACCTGAGCATTTCTGAGTGCTTTGGACTGGGCACACCTGAGCATTTCTGAGTGCACTGGACTGGGCACACCTGTGCACACCTGAGCATTTCAGAGTGCTTTGGACTGGGCACACCTGAGCATTTCTGAGTGCACTGGACTGTGCACACCTGTGCACACCTGAGCATTTCTGAGTGCTTTGGACTGTGCACACCTGAGCATTTCTGAGTGCACTGGACTGTGCACACCTGAGCACACCTGAGCATTTCTGAGTGCACTGGACTGGGCACACCTGTGCACCCCATTTCTGAGTGCACTGGACTGTGCACACCTGAGCACACCTGAGCATTTCTGAGTGCACTGGACTGGGCTCACCTGTGCACACCTGAGCATTTCAGAGTGCTTTGGACTGGGCACACCTGAGCATTTCTGAGTGCACTGGACTGTGCACACCTGTGCACACCTGAGCATTTCTGAGTGCTTTGGACTGTGCACACCTGAGCATTTCTGAGTGCACTGGACTGTGCACACCTGAGCACACCTGAGCATTTCTGAGTGCACTGGACTGGGCACACCTGTGCACACCTGAGCATTTCTGAGTGCTTTGGACTGTGCACACCTGTGCACACCTGAGCATTTCTGAGTGCTTTGGACTGGGCACACCTGTGCATTTCAGAGTGCACTGGACTGGGCACACCTGAGCATTTCAGAGTGCACTGGACTGGGCACACCTGAGCATTTCAGAGTGCATTTGGACTGTGCACACCCGAGCATTTCTGAGTGCATTTGGACTGTGCACACCTGTGCACACCTGTGCATCTCTGAGTGCCAGCCCTCTGCATTTGGAGCTGCAGGCACTGATCAGGCACCACCAGGGATGCAGCCACTCTCAGTGCAGCTCTGCCAGAGCTGGGTGCTGCCCCAGACATTCCATCAGCAATGCAGTCATCTTTGCTGTACTTTCAATTACTGCTTCCCATTCAACCATTGTCTGCTTCCTATGGAAAAGAAAAGAACTAGCATAGTCAAAAAAGAGTGGAAGTCTTTTTTAGATGTCACGCTGCTGAATAAACCTCTTCCTAGTGAGAGTACGTAAATGTCTGGGTACAAAGGAGACCTACTGAGAGAAAATAGAGTATACTCCATTGTCTGCTTCCTGAGCCACTCCACAACCTATTTTCTATAAATTCAAGGCTTCAGATGGCATTTATAAAATAAATAAATAAGCCCACTGCTGAGAAGCAGCAGCACATGCTTAAACGAAAATCCTAAAGAGACCTTATAAGAGAATTCCACCAAGGATTAATGAACAAATGTGATTAAAACTATCTACAGCTCTGGACTGCTGCCAAAACGCTGCCAGCAGTATTTGATATGTAAATGCTTAAAACATTTGCTGTGTGTACTGCCATTGATGCAAAGCCTCTACAGAGAGTTTCTCCATCTAATTAGAGATATTGGTTTAGCAAACTTTGGAGTCTATAAAAATCCTCAATGTCTCATTATTCTTTTAAAACAGAATATTCATTTGTTTGGAATGTTTTTCAGCTATATCCCATGAAACCCTGAAAGGCCCTTGGTTAATGACAAACTCCAGCCCTACATCAGCTAATAAACCCTACAGCTTTTATGATAACAAAATTCTCACCACATGCACTCATTAAAACTTTGCAACTTGTTGCTTTCGACTGTCTTTAAATATTCACTGGGGAAAAAAGTAAATTACTCAGTTTCCAATTATTTTACAGCACAATTTCAACACAAGCATTTAAAATCCCCAGGACCTTACGACACACCCCACACCAGGGTGCAATCAGAGTGATGTGGTGCAGCACTGAACAGCGTGTGCTGAGCTCTGCACACTCAGGGCTCTCCCAGAATGATGCAGCTTTCACACTGCATTGTCATAAACTCCTTTATGGGTAAGGGCCCACACGTCCACGTGCTCAGAAGCAGAATGTGCAACGATCAAACACGGGGTGAAGAGCTGGGAGCTCTGCTTTAACTCATCTTCCATCTCTTAGGCACACAAGTACATTTATTAAAGAGACTTTTCCCAGGAGGCCAATCCAGTTACAACTCACATTGTCCATCTCCACCACAGATCTGGCACCAGCTCACCAGTGTTTTGAGATTTAACTCACTGGTGTTTACGAAATGTTTTTTAAAAATCCCCTCAGTCCCAGGAGTACCTTTGAATTGATCCCAGGAATTCATTTGTCTGTGACAATGACATTTTCTCAGCATCCCTGCTGCTGCAGTAAAAAGTAAATAAGAAAAACGCTACCCTGTAATACCATGTCACATGCAGCTCTTTTTCTCTGATTTTAAAGCCACTATAATTTGCAAGTTACTGTATTTTAAAGTAAAACTGTGAAATATATTAAGGTAGTTTTCCTTTCATAAATTTAATTGTGTGCAATTGCTAAGTCTAGGTTATTTGTATGCTTAACAACAACAAATGCACGGAAAAATATCTGAATAACAAAAGCTTCTGAAGCACCTTCCAAATGTGCAACTGCACAAGACCTGGTACACATGAAAATAATCAAAGAAAATCAGCTACGTGCAGGATGAGTTATTCCCTAAATAACCTGGTATCGATGCATGCAGCTCAGAGGTGTTCTGCTAGAAAGGAAGGAAATGTTTCACCCTGATTTGTTAAACAATTTTCTATTTATTTTTCTATTTAAGTTTATGAATCCTCAGCACATCACAACCATTATTTATTTTTTCATCTTGCTAGCCCAGAACTTGAGTGTCTGACAGATAGCCTTTGCTGGAAAGGCCTATAAACGCCTATTTCAAATAAATATTTTTAAGTAAAGGCAGAGACGTGTGTCTAACTTAGATAAGGGCTAGAAAACTTGTTAAAGTTTTACACTGCAGTAAAGCAAAATTCCTCTCCCACCACATTCACCAGAGATGTCAGTTTAGTTGAACTGCATGTATGAAAAAATGCTCATTTTTATCAATGCTGGCAAAAACTGTTTATCAAGCCTCGCTGGCATTCCCATTATTTGTATTTGGAAACTAAAATAATGCAGATTAGTGCACAAAAAACACAGCAATGTGGGGTTTAGACTCATCAACTTAGACTCCGATCTAAAATGTTAGCATTTTTTGGTGAGTATCTCAGAGATCCACAGAATCACACGATTACTCAGCATTATGTCAGCTCCAAACACAGAATCCTAGAAACCCTTCATTTGAAAAAGACCTTTAAGATCATCGAGTCCAGCACTGCCCATCACTAAACCACGTCCCCCAGTGCCACTGTCCCCAGACTGAAGTGCCAGCCTTGAGTGAGCACATTTCCTTTTGGCACCAGTGCAGGTCACAACCACAAGCAGCAGTTTCTGTGCAGGGGCTTGTGGAGCTGTTTGAGAGAGAGAAATGCCACATCTCCCTGGTGCCCAGCTCAGGTGTGTGCCTGGAGCTCAGGCAGTCTGTGCAGCCACATCACAGCCTCTTTATCTCGGGCACATTTTGTTTACAGACTTCTTTTGGCTTTTGATCCCACCAACACAAATCTACAAATTGAAAAAAAAATATATAGCCTTACACACAGTCTTCTGTTTGAATTGTAGGATCAAGGGTTAAATATTCTCACCCCTATTGGGGTTAAATATTCTCACCCCTGCTGGGGTTAAATATTCTCACCCCTTTTACAGGCACCTAAAGGATGAGCCACAGGTGTGTTTGGGGTCTCTTCTGCCCAGCATCAGAGCAGAAGGTGTCTCACTGGGGTCCGTGGTGGGTCCAGGGAAGGGCACAGGTGCTGCTCTGGAGCCAGACCACGATCCCTGGCAGCAAGAGCTCAGCTCTGCTGTCCCCTGAGCAGCACCATCAGGGATTGCTGATGTCTGTAGTTCTCTCCACACCCATGGCAGGCTCTCAGGACACAAACCAACACCAGTCACTGCTCTGGTTCAAGCTGAATTCCTCCCAAACTGAAACCATGGAGGAGAAGCAGCAGCACAGGCAGGGGCAGCTGAGCCTGCCCACACTGGGAAGAATTTCTGGGACACTTGGCACATGCAGGCAGAGGGGTTCACACAAAGCACAACGAGGCCAACGCTCCCCTTAGCCACTTCAGCTGACCTTCCACTGAAAGCTGCCATCAACACTTCAGTCAGCAACTTTCCAAGGTAGCTGTGCTTAGGATAAACGGAAAGAATTGTGATTTTCATGGTAAAAATGCACCAGTTAGGTGGATGACATCAACAAGTCCAAATGAGAATGTTTTTAACCATTTTCTATTAAGAGTGTAAGGACTGGCTGAATGCAGAGTGTGGAGCTATCTGCTGACAATTTGGCACAGAAAGGCTGTTTTAATATCACCCTGTCAAAGGTCTATCACGTTTTTAGTTTCCATCAATAAGGAAGCTGAGTGTTGACGTAAATGCTCATTTTGACAGACAGTGAGCAGGAAGCAGCAGTGCACCTGAAGAGGTCACCCACACAGCTTCAAGCCACACTGCTATTTACTTTGAGATATGTCTAAAGAGGATTCATGCCCAGAATGCCTAAATTTAATGAGGCCATTTACTTAGTTTTAATCCTGTAAGGAAAGAAAAACAATCTCTCTTCTCATCATGTTTCTATTTAAAAACTTTTATGACAATAAGGGCTTTCTCTCACTAGGAAAAAACCTATGGAGTGACAGAAACATTGGTAAATGCACTTTCTGCCCAAAGTGCATCTTTGAAGAATGGAGTACACAAATAAACCACATTTTGTTACTTAAAATATTTTTAGTACCTTCAATAGTGAGTCAAGCTCCCTCTTGCAAGTCCTTTAATCAATGAAAAAAATACTTTTTTCTATCCTCTTTCCTACTGATAAAGCACTATATGAAGGACTTTATTCTGTTTTCATATCTGTAATGCTCCAGAATCAGTGCAGGGCACTCAGTTTATGCTTGTGTAAGCCAGAGCATAAACTCAGCTCTGTGTTCCTGGAACAGGCTATGGGGAATCAAAACAAAGGTTCTGTGGTGTCTCCCAGTTCAGAGGCTGTGAAAATGTGCTGTTCCTCGTGTGACAGCCTGTTAATAGATGAAAATCAGCACTGTCTTCCTCTCAGTCTGAGAACTGCTCTGCCTTTCCTTGCCTTGTCTCATGGTAGGTAATTCTCCATAGGGAAAATTCCTGGGCAACCATTTCTTTCCCTAAGGCCCATCCTTTGTGTCAGAGGGGCAGCAAATGTAATTGCTGCCAGTTACTGCACGACTTCTAGAGCTGGTGGCGAGTATTTGCCAAGATAATTTACTTCTCCCAAAATTGCCTTTCCCTGTTATTATAATAACAAACCCATTTCTGCCTCAGAGCAGGGATCAATACAGAAAACTCTCTCTTGATGGGCCACGGTCCCGTGGATGCCAGAACATCACTTGTAAGGATGCAGCACTACAAAGAGTTAAAACAGACAGGATTAGCCTATCTCACAAAAACATCTGAGTCCACTTAATATCTGCTGAAAAGTGTCTGAAAAAAAGGAGTACTGAAATACTTGACTAACCAGCTGCTAATACCCAAGGATATTTAATTATTAAAACTAAACATGATATAATTTTAGCTTTATAAAAGCACTGGGATTTTATTTAGTACAGAATGATGCTCACTGCTTTGTGTTTTTCCAGCGTTTGTCTGCTGCTGCATATTCATGTAGAACCTCATGTGCCTGCACGATACATCCCATTTTGATGAAAACAATAATCACTGATTAAATAAGCAAGTGGAGTGAGCTGCAGAAATGATCAACTTCATTACACAAATTAGTGAGACTTTGTATAAAAAGAAAAAAATCTAGATATTGGGCTGAATAGGATCTTTTTGTTTGTTTATACCGTGTATATTTTACATGGCATAGTTTATGTTCAGCAGTTTTTTCACCATCTCTAAAATTAAATTATCAAGAGTTTTGTGCAAAAGGAGAAGAAATTAAAATCAAATATGAGCACAGATTTAAAGCAACCATTCACTTCATCCAATTCATACATTCCCACATGCATCTGAAATTTTATTTGTACAAGTCAATAAGAAAAATGATTTGCTAATTGTTGAAAAATGATTTGATAGTTATTGAGCAGTTATAATTAAAAATGCTCACTTTCTTCCAAGAAAGTGGGAAGAAAGAAACCTCTCACCCTGCTCCTCGTGGCAGAGCTGTGCCTGGTGGATGCAGCCTGTCAGTCTGGGGGTGCAGTCCCACTGTCCTGGCACAGCACGGCCCCTCCAGTGCCCTCAGGTGCCACCCTGGGCCCCGTCCCGTGCCAGGGCTGGATCCACCCAGCAGATCCAACTCGGATTTAAAATCCATCACTGTGAGCTGGGTGTTCCTCCATCAGCTGCAACAGTCCTGCAGCTTAAGACTCACGAGCAATCTTTGCTTTTCTGGATGCAGTTGTTAAGGTGCCACTTGTCCAGCTTTAGGGCTAAATTTTGGTAATTTCTCCGTTTCTGAAAGACAACTTCCTCCCTCTGACTGTGCTTAGGTGACTCACCCTGATAGCCCAGCCTCACCCACCTGTGACAGCAGGAAAGCAGAGCCATCCTGAACTGCCCTGCCTGGGGTATTCTCAAAGCTGGCAGGTGACAGACAGACACCAGGGACAGGTCACACCAAGGACAGGTCACTCCAGGGACAGGTCACACCATGGACAGGTCACACCGGGGACAGGTCACTCCAAGGACAGGTCACCACAAGGACAGGTCACACCAAGGACAGGTCACACCAAGGACAGGTCACACCAGGGACAGGTCACACCAGGGACAGGTCACCACAAGGACAGGTCACACCGGGGACAGGTCACCACAAGGACAGGTCACCACAAGGACAGGTCACACCAGGGACAGGTCACTCCAAGGGACAGGTCACTCCAGGGAC
>VZRV01004672.1:210421-267073 GCA_013398115.1 Falcunculus frontatus
GGACAGGTCGCTCCAGGGACAGGTCACACCAGGGACAGGTCACACCAGGGACAGGTCACTCCAAGGACAGGTCACACCAGGGACAGGTCACTCCAGGGACAAAGCTCAGCAGACACACTCCCTGCCATCCATGGCTCATGTCACCAATGAAGCAGAAAGTGCCCACGCTGAGCTCAGAAGCAGCAGGGAGCTGAGAGCACCCTCCTCTCGCTGGGAAAGGGAGCAGGAAAGCCCCTTCTAAAAGGGCACAAGGGATGAAACCCAGCACTGCTGGGTCTTGCCATCTCCCTGTTTAATTTGCAGTGTGATCCTGGACACAAAGTGGCCGGCTTTGTCTGACACTGCCCTGAGAGCAGAGCAGTGGGAAAGATGGAGCTGCGTAAAGAAACTGCTTTCCCCCATCTCACACTTTCTGAGGAAAAGGCCAGAGGGAATATACACTCATCCAATGAGCAGCTTCAGTCTCCTGTCTGGAGCTATGCCAAGGCAGGAGCAGTGGGACTCTGCTGGCAGAAGGTCCCCGTGGTGCCCTCAGTGCCAGGGATGTGGCCCAGGGCCCTTCATCCACCTGCTGAGGCACTTCCACAAACACCATTAAAAGTAAAGTGAATTATTATAAACCAGGCCCTTCCTGAAGCTCCTCCTGGGCCTGCCACTCCCTTTGATCCCTGAGCTGCTGAATCAACCTGTCGGAGTGCATCAGTTCAAAGGACCAGAAGGCAAAACAGGGAAAACGGGGTCAGGCTAATGGGATTTAACATTAATTCTGCACCAAGCCTGAAAAGATGGAAGAACAGGGCCTGGGGGGTGAAAGGGATAATGAACTGAGAGCTGATGGAAGGAAACCTAATTGGTTTTAACAACAGAAGGTCACATTTTGTTACCTTTATTTGGGTTGAGCAATGATCTTATTTTGACACTTTGTGCTGGCCGATGACTTGCCCTACTCTTGGTTGGGACTGTTTTGGAGTTAAGTCAGTGCAGAATGCAGAGCTGGGATATGGGGCACAAAGGTGGCAGAGAGGATGTGTGCAGTGGGAATGCACAGATACACTAACTGATGTACCTGCATTGTTGCAAGGTTACCTGCTAGAAGTTACTCTGGGGCAGCAAACTCTTAAACCAAGATCGACTCTGCATTTGGAAAAGACTTGGCCCCAAACCAGTTCCTCACGTGGCAAAGAGTGCAATTATCCTGATGAAAGCTTAGCGGTGCTTGTGCTTACAGCTGGTTCATCAGCAATTAATGCTGAAGGATGGATATAATAAAACTGTGTGCAGCAGGGTGGGATGGGCTGCAATGAGCCACTGAGGGCCTCATCCCCTGCCATCAGCCTGGAGCTACAGCTGGGCTGTCACAAACAGCCAGTGGCACTCAGCTCTGCCATTGAGAGCTTCAGAGGTACCACAGCAATGCACTGGTGGTGCTGTGCAGGACCAGTGGAAAAGAAGAGTTCAGCTCTAACAAGGTGCAACTCCAAAAGCTGACGAGTCCCTAATTCTGCCTGGGACTGCCAAATGCAGGCCTGGAATTTCTGCACCACCACATCAAAGCTTCCACAGCACCTCAAGATACAAAGTTTTGACCACTTGGCACTGGTCAGGGCTACAAAGAAAAATAAAAAGAAGCTTTAGAAAAAGGGACACATTCTGCAGCCCATCCCTGAGGATGAGAACACCACACACAGAGGTGCCCTACTCTCCTGTGAACCACCCAAGCTCTGCAGCAATGGACATGCTCACAGATCTTGCATTTGGTCTACAGAGCTGTGAGAGCTGGAAAATCTTCAACATCAAATACCATTCAACTCTTACACTTTTAGCCCTATTTTCAAGGGGAAGAATTTATCTATGCATCTCTCCCTCTCCTTCCCATTTCAATATCACCACTAAAGGACTGAATCACAACAACATTTTAGCTCACCTTTTAACGGCCTTTTTGTTCTCAATTATTTAAGAGTGACTTGGGAAAGGTATAATAGCACATGTTGTGTTATCTTCACTTTGAACTGCCACCAGATACTATTTTGCAGCTGCTTTATTGTAAGTGGCATCCTGAAATCTAGACAAAAGAATGTCTTAATGGCAATTTCAGCAGATTTTTAATTTCCTGAGAGAATTCAGCGAGACCACAAAGGGAGAGCAGGTCTACAATGCAATGCCATAGTAGGAATGTTTCCCTCTTTCAAGCACCTTTAGCTTTTGGAACTGATAATGACTTCACTGAACTTTCTGAAAAAATCCTGACAAAACACAACTGAGTTGAGGAGACATTAAAGTTTCTGCTCACAAACCCCAGGTAAACATCACAAGGAGCAGTTTCTCTGCAGCCTCCATCACCCACCTCACATTTAATCCAAAGTAGAAGTGTTTTGGAGCGAAGCTGTGGGAGAGCACACAAGAGACAAAGTCACCCCTGGGATTTCCCTGATGACCAACATCCCACTACAGCTCAACCACCACTGGAGCTTCCTGCCCAGGAATGCAGGGAGCAGCTGGACACTGCAGGGTTTGGCAGCGTGGGGCAGCGAGTGGGGAATTCTGCTAACCATGGACTGGAGGTACAGGAGCCCTCTGCACAAAGGGTTCTCTTCTTGACTTGGTCACCCCACACTATTTGTCCACAAGGACAAGGTGTAAGGGGCAAACAGGTTTTGTAAATATCCCTGGAGCTGTGAAAGAGAAACACGGAGCTGACCAGATCCCTCCTGCTGCTCAGTGCCTTCCTCTGGCCCAGCACCCCAGTTACCCTCACAAAAACACTGTTCCAGGCTTTACTGTAGCATCCTGAACACAGAAGACACAACTGCAGCCTAGGAAATAATGGTGCACATTATCACAACATTTCTGCTGTGTTTGTTTACAGATCAGGCTGAATGGTGAATGAATCCAGGGAAGAGTCACATTTAACTCTCTTTTAGGAGACAGACGTTTTTCTCAGTCATAAATAAGTAAAAAATAAATTACATCCAGAAAGCAAATGGCAAACAGATGCAAAGCCTTTGGCTCTTTGCTTGAGGACCTCCCTGTGAGCAGCCCCAGAGCCAAGCCAGGGGAGAAGGGGACACCAACAAGGGGAAGGGCAGCCCAACACAGGCTCACTGCAGCACCCATCAAACTGAGAGTTTGGTGTCTGGGGCTTTCCTCTGCCAGGCAGCTCCCAAGGGCTCCAGGCACTGGCTCAGATGTTCCAGTTCTCAGAGGAGGAGATAAAGAGCTCCATGTTTAGCACTGTAATCAACGGGGTGAGATGCTGCCAAGTACATGGGTACTTTGAGTAAAAATCCTGTTCTAAAGCTGTGCCTTACTGATGCATCTTTAATCTGCATGCACTGTAAAGATGCCTGGACAGACAAACCAGGCCCAGTCTGGGGTACATTTATTTCTGCTGCCAGACTGAGGCTATGGAGCACATCCCAGAAGCACTAAATATCCAAAGAGTTACTACGAGCTGCAGATGTCACAGTTCCCCAAAGCAAAAGCTGCTTTATAGCCTTAAATCCAGGAGGGGAGAGCAGAAGGAGTAAGCTCAGCTGCTGTGGCTGCACAGAAAGGGTGGGCCTCCCACCACTAACGTTTGCCAGCTTGAAGAAAACATTATGTTAACATCAGATGTAAATCAAATTTCTAAGCCACAATAATTTCCACATTTCACCCCACCCATTTGCAACCAGGCACAAACCCACGGCTTTGCCAACCATTGATAATTTAACAGTAAAAGAGAGAAACAGAACAGCAGATCAAAAAGATAACGTTCAAAATATATATAAATCTCAAGCAAACGTGCTGGCAAAGTGAGGAAAGAAGAGGAGTAAAAGGTTATTTGAGGGATTAAAGAAATAAGCAAATCTGAAATTCTCAGAGAATGCAGATTCAAGAGGAACACTGATAAAGTTCCTTTTGGACATGAAAAAAGATTCCCTGTGAAGCATTAAGAGTGGATTGACATCTGGCTTGCCAGATAAAGATATTCTGAGCAAACAAAACCACGTACAACGTCAGTGACATCCCTGAGATAAAAACCTCGGGCGCTGGCACCTTAACAGATGTTGCAGTGCAAAATCTACCTGTGCTGCACTCCCACCTCGATGCAGGGAGATGAATGAGCAGTGCTTCAGCCCAGGATAACATTGCAAAGGGCTCTCCAGAGAACACTGTACTGTTTGCCTCGTGGCTGGTGCATTATCTGCACTCCAGATCAGCACTGCAGCACTTCACACGGGGTCTAAGGTCACACTCAGCCCTGCACAGTCAGTGCCCTTTATCCAGGCTTTCATGTCCAGCACCAATTTAGGTAGTGCCAGGAAGGGGATAGCTGTAGAGGGCAGCTCTGAAGTCTGAATCTCAGTGAGACACAGAATTGTTAAATTAAGTCAAACTGATGAGAAGTGAGAAAGTGGAACTGCCTTTGGAGCCAATGGCTTTGCCTTATTTGCCATGGCACAGCTCTCATCAGCCCTGCTGGCTTTGGGATTTCTAAGTTCACAGCCTTCAAGAGGGCACAGCTGGGTCTCAGACATTTCATCCAAGTGCCAGACCAAAACTTCTACTGACTGTGCCTCATTTAACTGAGTCTTCACAACACGGGCTTTTACGGAAAGCAGGGCTACACAACTTCATCCTAAAATAATGTCAAGCAGCAGAACAGAAGTAGTTTCTCTGGGTTTCTTTTAAGTTCCTGTGTTATACCTGATTGCCCATAATTGAAAATGTAGTTGTATCTGCATTCCTGGCTCCATCAAGAAGACACTTTATTTTCTTACTATTCTGAAGCACTCCCCAAGCTTCTGCTAATAATTTTGCTTGACCTTTATTAAAGACCAGGCATTAGCTGGCAATTAGATTTGGTGATCCCTTTGGTGATTGAGGCTCAGTGATTTACTGTAAATTATAAATAGTTCAAATGTTTCATTATGTTTATTCTTTATACAAGCTCTGTGGCCAGGTAAGCACTGACATGACATTCACTGTTAAATGATCTCATTAAACTTCTTAATTTAAGTGGTGCAACACTTCACCTGCCACATTATCCAAGGACTCCTGCAATGCACATTAAACATTCAGCACGAATAGATGCTCTACCATAGTTCACCTTGTTGGGAGTGAAATTTCAGTCCCTGAACATAAGGTTGACTACTTTGTGCTGTTTGTCAGAGACAATAAATAATGCAAATAGATACCCACGTAAAGTAAGAGGCTGAAGACATCAGTAGCTTTCCCACATGGTCTTGAAAGAGGCTCTCAAAAGAAAAAACTTTAAATTATGAAAAAATACCGCTAAAATTTAAAAGGCTAAGGAAAAGGAAGGAAGGTGCTGTTTTCTTTCATTTCTTTATAAATGCAATGACTGTCAGAGATGATTTCTCGAGAGCCCTGTAGGCATGTGCTCCTTTTTTATTCACCAGCCCAAGCAAAAGGAGGGGCAGTCACACAACCTCCCACCTCTCAGCTGCTTGTGGAGGTTTGGCTTCAGCCACTCCATCCCTCCTTTTCCTGCTGAGGAGGTTTAACAGAGCTGAATGAAGTCAAGGTTGGATAATGCACCACATCATTTCACTGAGGCCAGTAAACAGCACATTGCCTCACGATTAAAGGGAAACAGGACTTTTGTTGGAGGCACCTTTACGTCCAGACTGCTTGGTTTGTACTGCAGCAACAAGGAGAAGCACATGGACTGGGACCTGCTCTGTGCTAGTGCTGGACCTACAGACTCCACAAACAAAACACTCAGGCAGGAGGAGGAATAATCAGGGTATCTGGATTTTCCTGGCTTGCCTATGTTTCATTTTACACATTTTTAATTGTTTCCCTCACAAAATGAATAGTTCTAATATTTTCCCCCATGCCTTTATGTTGTATGATGCTTAACATCTGCTTCTGGACATCTCTTCTGAAGGATGAAAGGCTCCTGGCAATTCTGCTGTAGTCTGTGAACATACCAGACTACTCCCTGGACAGATTTAGGCTTCATCATATTGTATTAACCCCGCATATTGAATATGTTTTTTTGACTTAGAAGGCTGGATTAGCTTTTATTATCAGAAGAGAAGCAGTAAAGGTTTCAGTATTACAGATGGAATGGCAGATGGGAAGCGAAAGCTTAATATGAAGCAGCTCTGGATAAAAACTATTAATCCACGAAATTCATATGTTCTTATGCAGGGAAACCCAGCAAAAGCCACTGCAATATGACTAACCAGAGAGAAGTGCAAAGTGCCCCATGCCCATTGTCTGACAAATCATGGCATGGGTCTGAAAGAAAAAAAAGAATCCCTCAAACACCCTATTTGCTATTGCCTGCAAAAACAATCAGCTCTCTGTGGGGTATGCAGGGAGGTAATGCCTTCCTAAATATTATAAATAATAATAATTTATAGCACCTCCATCATGAAAATGAAACAGACTCTATATATATTTGATGAGATAAGATTTTCCAGTGTTTATAGCAGTAATATTCCACATTAAAAAAACACTTAACGTCACTTGTAAGTCACTGTCATTGAAGTTGCAGCACTGAAAAAGTTTTCCTGATTTTTGCTGAAGTGCATCACGGTGTGAAGAGGAAGCAGGTTCCCTTCAGTTCTGGTACCAGAGCACTGTGGCAGAAAGGGAAGGGAGCACTTCAGACCCTGCCCCGTGCCAAGAGCCACTGAGAGCCCAGCACAGAGCCCTGAGAGCGGCTGCAAGGGGGAAACACAACCTCCAAGAAGTCCCCCTCTGAAGAAACAAGTGCCTGGAATGTCTCCAGCTGAATGGCACTGGTGCAGAGTCTGAGCAAGGCAGCATGGAATTATTGCATCCAGGAACTTCAAACCCACCCCAGGCTGCTCCACAAAGCCTGGCCTTGCTCTTGGCCACGTCTGGAAGCCACTGAACCCTTGTGGCCCTGTGGTTTGACCTGTTCCACAGGGAACTAGGACACTTCAGACTGCCCCAGGTCACGGGCTCAGCAGTGCACCGTGGCTGGGGGGACGCAGCACCACAGGATTAACTGGACACACCTGCTGGCACCAGGCTATAACCACACTTCAGCAGTCCTTCTCCTGCAGTTTATCTGGTTTCATCCACAGTGCCATCACCCACCTCCTCCTTTATGGTCTTGCATTAGCCCACTTTTTAGCATCAACACAGCATTCCTCACCAGGAATGTGAATAACAGGGAATAATGAGCTAGCTTTTCCCAAAACTCAAGAGATCTACAGAAAACTGCATACTGTCCCTTGTAAGGAAGGTTGATATGTCAAAAGCATTAGTTCTCTTCCTGTTGGACACCAAAAGTGTTTAAATACTGTGATTTCTTAATTCAAATCCCCAGGTTCTAATATCAAGTAACTCTAATATCAGTAACTCTTGTGCTCTTTCTCCCCAAAACTGCATTTCATCTCCCCTGCTGCATTTCACTGAGAGTGCTTAGGAATGGGCACCAGCAATAAAGCCTTTTCTCAGTCCTCACAAAATCCTCCCTCAGGCCCAGGCTCAGGGGTTTTGTCACTGTTCATTTCAGTGGTGATTTCTGCCCAAGGAGCACCTTCAGGAAGGGATTCATACTCTCAGAGAGATCTTGGAGAAGCCTAACCAGTGGAAGCATATTTCTCTTCCAGGAGTATTAAAACTATGTTGCATCATCACTCATCAAGAAATTGCCCAAGAAAGTCACTTCCCCTTTCACTGATTCATTTCACCAAAGAGGGAAACAGAAGTCTCAAGGAGAATTTCATGTTTCCTTCTTCTTAATAACTCTTACAGCCTAAACCTAAAAACAGTTTAAGGACACTTGGGGGGTTTTTGGGTGGGGGATTTTTTGTTGTTGTTGTTGTTTTTTTGTTTGGGTTGGGGTTTTTTACGGACTATCTACTTTTGCACAATGTAGCAAACTTACAGAATGCAGCTCTGAGGCCTGGGTGATGTAAATCCAGAAAGAATATAATTTCACTTAAAATCACAAGCCTTAGCATGTGATGGTGTGTGAAATTCTTTGCTTGATGCCATCTGAATAAAGATATTCAGGCAACGGTTGGTGCTGAAGGTATAATTGACTCCTAGCAACTTATTTGTCACTTCTATAACCATTATCCTCCACAGAAAAAGTACTAAAAGAAGGGAGAGGAGTACCTGAATCTATATTCATACCTTTAACAGTTGCTGAGACATCAAATCAAACTGTTAATCAGAGCCCTGGCAGGGAGGATTCTCTCCATTTGCTGAGCTCCAGCACTCCTGGCTACTTTACTCCTCCTCTCTTGCAGGTGTCCCTTTTGCTGGGAATTAGGACTAACTACAGCAGCCTCTCAGGGAAAGTCTCCCCAGCAAATGGAAGACACACGAGGTACAGTCAGGTGATTGAATCCTTGGCTAAAGCGTGGCTGTCAGACACCAGCTCACCCACAGGAGTTTTCTGCTGTAAAACAAAAGGAACTGCTCCTTGCAGCACAGACACATCATCACTTACATCCACACTTCATTTCTTTAGGAACAAATCATGTATATTCTTAAAAACCTCACTGTACCTGATGGGATAGTCGGCAGCACTGAGGTTAATGAAGAAATCCCAGGGCCAGTCACTCATCTCCATTAAGTCCTTCATGGTCTGCAGGTAGGTGGTCAGGAGACTTGCTCCTCCCCAGATGGTGGCCATTCTCCAGGAGGTGACTCTCACGTTCGGGTACTGGCTGCCAAACTGGAGCACTTGCCGGTGCAAGTAATTGGATCGCTTCACAGGAGAGAAGAGCAACACATCCACGTTATTGTGTCCAAAGGGAACTCTCCCTGAATTCTCTAAAGCCCAGCCCCACTTCTTCACTCACTGCCACTGCTTTCCCCTCACTCACTATGGTCTGCACCCTTCTTTTGCTAAATGTACAGAGAACCCTGTTTAATACTTTTTATTACAACTGCAGTAATCACTAATCAGTGTGATTAGCTTTATTCACCATTTGTCCTCGTAGATCCCAAAGGGCTTTTGCAAAGAGGTGACTGCCACCACCTCCCTTGTGCAGTGTGTCCCCTGCCCAAGGCACCTCAGGTCAGCTCTCCATCCAGTGGGCCACCACCTCAGCCTGCATCAGCTTCTCAGTTACTGCTGACTAAATGTTCAACAGACAGACAAGGGGAGATACTCATTGACATCGAAGGAGAAATGAAGGCTGTTACATAAAGAAGATAACAAGAAAGAAAATTTAAGGGGGGAAAAAAAAAAAAAGAGGCTCCAAACATGTAACAGATGGAGAGACAAAAAGTGACGTGCACTTTATGCAGCAGAGGCAAAAGGAAGATGAAGAAGATGACGAGGATGGGGAGACTGACAGATGGTGAGACAGGCAATTTATAACCAGTGATATATTACCTTGTCAACATGAATGTAATAAAAATGGTCTTTATGGTAAATAGCCTTAAACATGCGCTGGAGCTGCCGAGAAGCTCTGCCATGAACAACCAAGACAAATGCGATCCTGACTGGGTTGGCTGGCATGAATTCTACGGAGTCCTCATCCCACTGTACATTGTTGTTGGCTTTTCCTGTTCGAAAACAAAACACAGGACATCTCGGAGTGTATCCAGGGCAGGGGTGCAGAGAGCAGAACACATTCCACCCGGGCTCTTTCTTCAAAGCCCTCTGTAAGGCAGGGTGAGATCTCATGGGTGAGATGCCAGCCTGGGTCCCACCCAGTTTGGGCCCCTCTCCTCTGTCCCCACTCAGGGCCACCACCCCTCGGGCAGCAGCCCATGCACAAGCACAGACAAGCACCCAGATGTTCACAAGTACCCAGATGTTCGTGAGCTGGATCGAGCTCCACCTGAGCACAGACATTTGAACCTTCAAAGGAATCACCTCCAGGTTTGTGAGCGGTGTCCAAAGTATTCAAACAATGACAAGGTGGACATTCCCCAGAAGGAAAGCCCCTGTTCAGCCAGAGCTGCTCGCTCCCATGATCAGCACAGCTCTGCTGAGGAGCTGGTGGAACTCTGCTGCTGACCAGCTGCTGAGGATTATTGACTGATAGCATTTATTTGTAACAGCAGATGTGCCCTGGAGCATTTAAATGCAACCTCCATATCTTCACTTCTTCATGGAGGAGTGGGGCTCTTCCAGTACTGTTTAAAATCCCTGTTCATTTTTATTTTAACAGAGTAATTTCTGGTCTTCCTTTTCTAAAGCAAACACCACAGTGTGAGGTTCAGACAGGATGTGCTGATAAACTGAAGAGCTGGAGGCACATTTCTAATAAGGCATTTAAAGCGCTTTGGTTTTGGTTTATGACCCACTCTGCAATTCAAAAACCTGAACACAATGTAAGAAAACCACCATTTTATCCAAAACCTGACATTCATTCTTCAGTGAAGCAACACCATTCTTCTGCTCTGACCTTGTAAGGACCTTTCTCAACAAAAATGATTTTAAAAGAACCTGAAATTTTGAATATTAGCAGACAAAAAAGGAAAGTACTTCAAAGCCAAAGAAGTTCCTCCTGCCCAAATTTTCCTCTTGTGTATTTTAACTCTATTCCTTTTTTAAATGAAAGGAATAGCATTGTCTTAAAAATTACCTGGTGTGTGTCCCCCCTGCCAGAGGCACAGTTTTCAAATTCCTAAGATCTGAGCTGTTAGCCAGTTTCTGCACTTAGTGCCTTTTGTGGTGCCCCTTTCTCCTCCCACCTCCACGTCCCCACCACCTCAAGACTCCTTTTGCAGACAGTGGAGACACTTGCTCTGGTTTGCAGGACAAATTTGAGGCTGTTCTGGGCTCAGTTGTCAGACAGCCTGAGTACAGCTACAAAGCCCACAGCACCTTCCAAAACATCTCCTGCAGTTATTAAAAAAACATGCTCATGTCTGTTTGATTGGATACAAGGAGCAAGAAGGAAGACATTTGCCAAGTGTGAAGTGAGAGTAAGAGAAAAACGCTTTTCCCCAGGTTTTTTGAAAGTGGAAACATATGTTGGTAAAAGTAAACAATATCAAAAGCTTTCTTTTTTTTCCAAATGTAATAATTACAAAACAAAAGCTGGACACAGAAAAAAGACCTTTGCCTAATCCTTCTTGTGCATCTTCTATTTCAAGGGAAAAACCAGACCAACTGAATGTTGGCAGAGTGCTGTTTAGGTGATCAAACAATCCCCTTAATTGTACTGAAACGCCCTTGAGTAACCGAAACACTCCTTTTGGACGACCAGGAGAGAAATCCTGCTGCAACAGGAGCAGCACATCCCAGAAGGGAATGGTTTCAGCATCTCCCCCAAGTCTCCCTTCACGTTTCTCCTCAGCAGTGCTTCCCCAGCACACACTTCTTTAGCTCAGGGTCTGTTCTTCCCATGCTTTCCCCCAAGCTGTACATGTCACAGCTGTGCCAGGAATTTGGCTGGAGCACGTGAAGGGTTAAAGGCAGCTCTGTCCCTGTGCAGGAACACACAGACCCAGAGCACTGAGGAGCCTGTGAAGTCCCAGAGGCTCCCAGCCCCATGGAGCAGACCCCTCCTGCCCCTCAAGAACATCCCTTTGCAGCAGCACTGCTCACAAATCAGTGCCATTTTATTGCCTCCAGACATTAGGAAACTTCTAGCCCCTTAAGTTTTAACTTTGCACAGGACTCCAACAACTTACATGGTATTTCTTTAAAATGCCCTCCACCACTGCTTCCGTAAGACTCAGACGAATATTAAAATATTAGAAAGAAAGCCTAAATTTAATCTATTCTGTAATTTTCAGTTTGTTTATTACGGCCATTAGCCTATGCCCAGTTCTGCTGTTCCTCCTGTGCAGATGATGAGCTTCACCACACACGTGCTTAGGGCTTCTGCAGAGTGACAGGGACAAAAAGGGACTGTGAGAGAAAGAAAATGTGCTTGCAAAGAGAACTGACAGGGGAATGAAGGGCAATTGCAACTGCAAAAACAAGCCATTTTTCTTTTAAACTGCTTTGATTTCAAGCTGATGATGTCCCATCAATGGACTCAAATATTTTTAGAGGTTTTCATTACATTTTTGGATACCTCTCTTCCAAAATCAGTGGCTTTCTGCAATGATATGCAGAAGGTGAGGGGAATTTAAAATAGTCATATAGTGGGTCTTTTATTTTAATCTAACTTGCTTTCAATACCTACACTATCATTTATCTAGCAATTACTGGGAACAAAATCCTCTCGAATTTCACCTGAAATGCCACCTCACTGCATCAGTTTTCTCTAATAAATTCCTGCAGTGACTTATTTTGCTCTCTGCTGTTTTCCTTCTCTAACCCTTTTTTTCATGTGCTTGTTCCTTCCTTCTCTTTTAGGTTTAGGGTTTTATACTTGCATTTACCACCTGCATCCTATTATGGCTTTTTAAATATAATCCTATTCTTGGCTGCCTGGAGTTTCACAAAGGAAGAATGTTTCACTTTTTCCATCTGTCAGACTCTCTGCTACTTTGCTCTGCACTGTCACTTCCCTGGGTTTAGCTCATGGCTGCTTAGCATCCTCTACTTCACTGATAAAGAGCCAGCCTGGTTTGCAGAGAAGATGAAATTGGCAGGAAACATTCAACCGAGGATCTGCTTACTAAAAAACTACAGCAGGACTTCAGATCTGTGTGAGCAATGTCAGGACCTGAACAGCTCCAGCCACTTCACTTCTATAAATCCTGTGCAGACCAAAGCCAAGCACATCACATCAGTGCCTCCATATCAGAGACCTGCCCCAGGTAGGAGCACAGCCTCTCCTGGCTCCTGGGACAGGACTCACAGAAAATGCATCAGACGACTTCACTCAACATCCTACCATTCACTAGTGAGAAAAACCTAACAGGATTTTAAGGAAGCACTTGGATTTTTGTTTTTGAAGGTAACAGGAGAATCTCAGCTCTAGGGCAGCTTTAACTTGTACCTTCTATGCCAAGAGAAATCAATACTCATAATTAAGAGTTTAATCTTCAACTGTTGCAGCATTACTAAATGCCAGATTAATGAAGATAGTGCAATCATTTTCACATTTGTTGTGATGCCACATCATGTTCAATCATCCCCTAATATAAATCAGAGCCAGCCTCCTGATCTCCTACCTCACTGTTAATTAATGGGATCAGACTTCCCCAGCAGCACAAAGCAATCTTTCAGTCTATTTTGTGAGCCATCTTATGTTTTGCAAATCAATCCATCACCTTCTATTCTCAGTTTGGTGTTGTCCTGGCTGTCCAACAGATTTCCTCTGCACAGAGACCCCTGGATGCTGCTGACTTCATGTGAGCACAGCTGTGTGTGCACCCTGTGCCTCGGTCCACGAATCGATGGGCAGAGGACATTAGGAGAGTTATTGCTGTGTAGCTCAGCACACTCTTTACTGCTATTACAGCCATAAATGCAATCAGAAGCCCTGTCATTACAGCAGGAGTATGAGCCATAATCACTCCAAAGAGGCAGAGCTGTGGAGTCCCTACCTAAACTCCCAGGAGCAGCCCCGTTCCCTTCAGAGGGACCATTTCTGCAACAGCCAGCTGAGCGTAGCTGCTGAACTCAGATTTCCACTATAAACTCCTTTTCAATTGCTCACAACTCAACAACACAGCAGGATGAACATTTCCAGGCTTGGCTTTCATCTGAAAATGCTTTCCATTTTGATCAGAGCAGACACCGGTTTGCCTTGTTCAAATGGTGGCAAGACCGAAAATAAATAAATAAACACAACGTTTTCATTTAGGACACAAAGATTTTGTATCAGACCTAGTAATAGAAGTAGTTGGTGTTATACAAAAAGTGTCACTGAGCAATTTACCAGAGAGCCACCAGGACCTGATGAGAAGTCCTTGTCTGAGGGTTTGATGGCAGCAAGGTTCCCCTGGCCTGAGCCAGAGCTCCTGCTGGAGCTAAGCCCCACTGGTCCCTACAGCAAGAGCATCACTCTCCATCAGGCTCCAGAGGGGATGGTCTGTCCTCCTGCAGCACCCTGCACCGAGGACACCTCCCACAGGACAGGCAGCTTCTGGAGCACAGCGTGTGTTAGTCATACTCAGATGAAAAGACAATTTTTCCTATGCCAGGACCTAGAAAACTATCTTTAGCAACATTAATCCCAACTTTGGGATGCCAATTTTCACCTCCAGTCGAAGAAATGATTCACTCGTTTCCATGGTGGTGATTGTGGAGATTTTCAGTGAAAGAAAAGATTTTAGGTGAGCACTGATTATATATGTATATAAATTTTTTTAAATTATTACAATTGGGTATATGTAAAATGCCCACTGGTCTGTTCAGTGTGCAGGAGACCCCTCTGGTAAATCAGATACCTACCATGAAAAGGAGTCAGCACCTTGTGTGCCCACTGAGCCCAGCACATCCCTGCCCAGCTCCCTGAGGGGCTCTAGGAAAGCAAACCAAGCTCCTGAGGAAGGGAATTGCCATGACTGGTCATGGGGGTGGCTTCTCCTGGTGGGTTTTAATTTGCTTAGCAAAGCAGGAGAGGTGAAATCAGTTGAGATGATCTTCTGCACAACTGTCCCCAGGCATGGGGATTCGAGAGGGATGGTTATGATTTACAGAATGAAGTATTGCTAGTTTGTGCTGTAGATTTCCTTAAAATTGCTGTTACCTGTACTTTTTATCTCTGAGTTAGCATTGAGCACTCTGGAAAAAAATTCAGAAATTATGCTGCTACTGAAGAGTGGATATTCAATTTTTTGGCAGCAATGTTTTATCTCAACAACCCTGTTCTACTGCTTTTCAGTCTCAGACTCTATCAAGAATTACAGGAGCAATTTATGATCCTGTGTAACTTCATATGATCAAGTAACTCATAAGCAAAAAATCAGTGCAAGGTAGGAGGGAAGCAGTGAGACATAATTTAGAAGCACTCAGTGGCTACTGCATTTAACATTAAAGAGACAGATTTCAGTAATGTTCTTTCCATGCTGAGAAGAAGCCCTGGTTTGGAACAAAGGAGCTGCTGATGTGGGTATTTTGAGTCTTCTTTAATCATTTCAGAGGGTGACAGCATCAACTTAGGGCAGTCAGGGGAGAAGAGTCACTGCCTTACAGATGGAAATTCCCTTCATGAGATCACTGCAAGTTTCTCTGCAGTGACTTTGTGAGATGATAAGCAGCTCTGCATCCCTGCAGAATTTATATAAAAAGGGAAACTCACTGTAATTATAGATGTAGGTTCTGTTCTGTTGTTCAGAAAAATAAAGGGCATGGAAGAAGAAAGGTAGAAAGACAGAGGACACAGGTAGAACTGTTTCATATTCACAGGTAGATCATAAGAAGATGATTTTTTTTCTATTTTATCCCAAGGGGAAGAAAACCCAAAGACAATTTCTCTGTTGTGGAATTTAAAGGAAAACATTTCCATCCCAGCTTTGTTATCCCCCTGTTACAGCTACATAACACTTGTGCTGCATTCACCACTTCCAAGGCTCACTCAAGAACCCGTGGGGGCAGACATCATCCATCAAACAAATCCAGAAAGACACCCTGCACCAGAAAACTTGGTGAAAATGTCTTTTTTCACATGATTTGCAGAATTCATTGTAAATGAAGAAATATAAAAACCTTGAGAACACGGATGGAATTATTTTGTATCACAAAACCTGCAAAAGCAGTTGGGATAACACAGAACTGTTCAAAACCAACCTTCAGGGTCCCTGTACCTGTGTGTGCAGCAGCAGCAGCACACTCACATTCACTAAATTTCTAGCAAAAGCAGGTAGCACTTGGTTTGAAGCAGCCTACCATATTTCACACCAAAAATCTGTTCTATCTTGCAGTCAGTATCGAGTCATTACTGAAACCATTTTTATGATTTGCAAATGACCAACTAATTATCAGATTCCACTACACTGCACTTGCAACACACACTAAACTTAATTTACTACAATACTTATCCAGGCAGGCCAATCATCTCTCTAACAAGCTTGCTTTTCTGACTATTCTAATTATGAAAATGGTAGCATTCCTGGGAGACAAATCTCAATTATTTGTAGTTTTGCTGGAGTGTGTTAGTCAAGCATTTTTTCCCTACTCCTACTGACTGCCATGAATAAATAACACTCAAAAGCAACAGTAAATTAATTAATGTTGAATTAGAATGAATCTCGTAATAATAGTATTTATCATATCAATTAACAGCCAATTAGCACATCATGATCAGTGTTATTAGGGTGAATACAAAATGCCTTTTAAATGAGCATCAGGCTATTTTTACTACATTCAGTGACACTACTGGACTTCAGAGATGTAACATAAAGCAGATCCAAGAGCAGACACAAATTTTCCTTGCAAAGACCATTCATTCCTCTTGCACCTCACACCTGTGTTTGACTTCACAGTCCAAAACCCAACCAAATCCTGGGCTGCATCCAAAGCAGCGAGGGAGGGGGTTCTGCCCCTCTACTCTGCTCTTGTGACATCCCACCACAAGTGTTACAACCAGTTCTGATGTCCCCAGCATCTGAAGGACATGGAGCTGCTGGAGCAGGTCCTGGAGGCCATGAAGAAGGACTGGAACCCCTTCCCTTTGGAGATGGGCTGGGAGAGTTGGGGCTGTTCAGCCTGGAGAAGAGAAGGGGCTGTGGGGACCTCACAGGAACCTTCCAGTACCTGAAGGGGGCCTACAAAGAGAGGGACCCTTTGTCAGGAACTGTAGTGACAGGACAAGGAGTCATGGGCACAAGCTGAAAGAAGGGAGATCTGGGTTAGGTATTAGGAAGAAATTCCTTACTGTGAGGGTGGTGAGACACTGGAACAAGTTTGCCCAGGGAGGTTGTGGATGCCCCAAGCCTGCAAGTGTTCAAGGCCAGGCTGGATAAGGCCTTGGGCAACCTTGGAAGGTCTCGTGGAAGGTGTCCCTGCCTATGGCCAGGGGGTTGGGACTGGATCATCTTTAAGGCCCCCTCCAACCCAAACCATTCTTTGATTCTGTGATTAAACATCTGAGAGGTAACACTCTTGGAAACCACAAAAAAAGAGGAAGATCACTACTGACAGGTGCTTGTGTCATACAGCCCTAAGACACTCAAATAAAAGGGATTTTCCAGCTTGGCTCTTGGGACACACCCACAGCCCATTCCCAGCTCAGAGTCAAAACTTGTGGAGCCCAAGAAGCTCATCAGTGCAACCAGGAGCAGCTCCTAAGTGCACCAGTGCCAGGACAATACACCCAAGATAAAAGGAGAAACAGCAGTCCTGTCTTTTGTGGCTAACACAGAAGGTGTGAGAGTGTTCCTGCCGTGTGGAGCCACCCTCCTGTGACAGCAGGGTCACTGCAGGAGGGGACACTTCACTCAGCTCCTGTGCTCCTTAGGAGGGGACAGGTTACAGAAGGCAAGAGGTGAAAGGATTCAAATGAAGCCTGTGTTTCATTATCCACCACTGGCTGTTGCTAAGGATGCTCCCATCAACAGCCCCAAACTGATGAGAGCAGGAATTCGTCAGACAAGAGAAGTCATCCCACCACACCCAAGAAAAGCGATGACACAAACCCAGACTGAAGCATTTATAAATCCTCATTCAGGATTTGCATTTTCTGGACAATCAGCTGCTGATTTCGGTGGCCAGAGGCTGCCAGGCCTCTCTCTGCAGATGGGTTACATCCCAGCTGGGACACCAGTGACAGGCTCACCACTGCTCACACCAAAACCAACAACGGGCTCTGGAGCCAGCTCTTATCTAAAGAACCTCACTCCCTTCCCTCCTGAAAAGCCTTTAGATTTCTTGTTCAGGACAAGAAGAAAGTATAGAAAATATCCTTATTTCAGTTCAGACTTTCTCTTCTGCCTCAAATCATCAGGAAGTTTAAACCTTCAAGGACCAGAAACTTGAAAGCCAATCAGTTACTACAGAGCAACCAAGGCAGGCATCAAACAAGAAAGGAACAATACCAACACAACAAATCCTAAGCAAAATAGCAACAGAAGTATATCAAGGGTTATACTTCAAATTAGCATTTGAAACAGCCTTTGCTGATCGGAGTGTCTGTTCCAGTGTGTTTGGAGACTGGCACACCATAACCTTTACACCATCTCTTCCTCTCATGCTCACAGCAAGAATAATCAATAAGGAGTGAAAACACAAGCAATTACACATGTCTGTGCTCCACATAACCTCCCGGGAGACATTATGTACTGCTGAGACTACCAAGGAATGAATAGGTAGATAAAAGCACGTTTGTTACCTGCCTGATCAATGTCTTCCCTTTCTCTGTTACTGTGCTGTCATCTTTCAAGTCCTATATAAAGCATCTCTTCCCCCAAATAATCGTAAGAAATTAACAGTTAATCATTATAATCAGCTGGTGTAAGGCCAGAACCAAGTTAATTTATACCATATGAGTATCTGGTCTGTTAACTCGAAGTTAATCCTCCCTCTGAGATTCCATTACATCTGTCTCCTATTTTTTGAATGTAGAATTGGAAGGACAGAGTCTGCCTTTATTCTCTGCTCAAGATAATCATGAACATGATGTTGGAAACAGACCAAAAAAGTAAAGACTTTCACATGTATTTTACATAGCTGGTTTGAGAAGGTCAGGTTAGGTACTGAGAATAATAAAGGCTGCACTAGCAAAAGCAAAAACCAAGCCTCACACCTGCTCCCTGTGTCACCGTGTTCCAAAATGGGAAAGCTGAGCCTCATGTTTTAGCTGGCACCTGCAGTGCGAGTGAAATTAATGGGAATTTCACAGTACAGTCAAAAGGGAGAGGAAAGATAAATAGCACAGGTCTGTGCAGATTCACTCCAGAGCTGTCAGGATCTGCCTCCTCTGCATCCCTCTGAGTCAAACTTCATGGATTTCAAAGGCTGCAGGGCTGGGACCAAGCGCTGCTAAGAACCTCACACTGTGGCAATAAAAGATGTGTGAGACATCAGATTCACGGATGTGTAAGTGCCATAAATACATACATGCCTCCAGTTTGTGTACACTGGTAGATTTTTTAGGAAACAGTGGGAATTGAAACATTTAAAGTAAAACAGCACACCTAAAAAACAAGCTTCCCCCAGACATAAATGCAGTTTATGCTGTATTTACTGTATTTAATATATACACAGAGTATACATTTTTCAGCATAACTATTTTTTTGACACTAAATATATAGTTAAATATCCTTTATGTCAAAGGACCCTGGTAAGCAATGGTTTTGTCAAATGACCCAAAGGACTTCTCATTTGCCCGTGTGAATAGTAACACATGAATTATTTTATCACTGATCAGCTTATGTGCTTCCAGAAAGCACCTGTGTACTACTTAAAGGATGAATGTGGAACACGAATAATTTCACTCAACAGAGAAGGAAAAAAGGACCAATCTTCTCTGAGTCTATTGCTTGTCAGACAGAAGAATGCAATATAATTATATTGTGACATTTCCACCAGCAAATAGATTCTACTGTAAGCAATTAACACTGGTTCCTTCAGCAGGCTTCAAAAATGTAATTGTATGGTATCCTCAGTTACAATAACATCTGAATAATAAATGACACTGCACTACTTGAGCTAGATTTGAGCATGTATAGACAGGTTAAAACACAGGAGAAATAGATGGATGTTAATTCTTGCACAGGCCACCCTTACACCCCAAAATTGTTTAGTAACATGGGAAATGTTAAGGGCATAAAGATTCACATTTTTAGAGAAAACAAGCACCAGTGACAATGAGTACTCTGGATCTGACTAAAATGGAGAATTTTGGTCTGTGCAGTGCATGTAATAACCCATGTCTGTCCTCCAGGAGATGGGAAAGGTAGGGCTGGGCTCTCCTTCCTGGCTAGAACACTTTCCAGAAGCTGCTTCTGATCAAGAGGGATTAGTAAAGATGCTTTAAGAAGGGAAGAAAAAAAAAAGAAAATCATCGGGCATTAATCCTTTAAACATTTCATAGCCAACATATCTTTAATACAATCCCTCTAATCCAATTAGGGTGCCTTGAAAATCTTATCTTGAATTCCATGCTTCATTGTGACGGGTTCTGTGCGAGTGAAACATCCACTTAGCAAAGAGCTGCTCAACACCTGCTCTGCTCCACATCCCCTGAACCCAGCCTCTGAACCCAGCCCCTCTGCAGCTGCACCAGCACCAACCCTGTGCCCCAACACAGCTGGCACTTCTCACATTCACCCCCGGGAAACAGCAGGGAAAACAACTCCTAATGCAAAGGTTTTGCCAGCAGGGAACAAATTACTACGAATTAACTGAGCTTGATTTCTGAAATGTTCTCGTTGGAAATTGTTTGGACTGGTGTTCACGAGGATGTACATTCACACTGAAAGTGATGGGCAAAGGATAGAACAAAACAGAATAGTCTTGTTGCTAAAATAAAGGACTTCCACTCCAAAATAAAAGGATCCCATTAACATACCACTAGAGGAAAACAAAGGAAAAATCAAATTGCTGGCATCAGAAAATGTGCAACAAAAGCAACATAAAGTGATTCTTCTGTATTTTAGCAGACATTACAGTTTTGTTTAAAAAATCCAATATTCAGAAAATATCACTTTACTGACTAAATAAGTTACTGGCTGCTGTTAAAAGCATCTGGGGAGAATTTGTATGTGAAATACATTCCTGCAATAATACCATAATTTATAAATGAGTTATAAATTTCTCTCAGATTTTAACAAGTCTACAAGGCCCTTGGATGTCAAGGAGCTGTTAAACAGTAACTTGTAGAAGGGTACTGCACAGGAGGAGTATCTGTGCAATGTCTGAAACAAAAAAATTAATGCTGATTTTTTACACACAAAAATAATTCTGGGTATTATTTCTAAAATTCTCTTAACTCTGCCCCTCAGAGTCTCTCTCTTCCCATTCTGCAACTCTCCATTTGACATCAGCAGTCAGAGGCACTGAATTTGGGCCCAGGCAAATTCCCATTTCCAGCAGCTGGGACTGGTCCTGCCTCCAGTGCTGCTGCCTGTGATGCCTCCTGCAGCCACCTAGAAACAGAGACTAGACAAGAGGAAGGGAATAAAGACAGGTATTTATTTGAAGGGCCTTCAAGGTACACCCTGGGGGAGCCAGAGGCTGCTTCCAAAAATTGGACCCCAAGATGGACCCCAGGTCACGAGTTCTTCACACTTTTATAGGTTTGGATCATTTGCATATCAGGGTTAATTCTCCAATTAAAGCCCCAGTTTTAGCGATGTAATTCCCCTCAGGTTGCCCCCCTTAGAATCCTTAGTTTACACATTTTGGGCCTAGAACAGCCTGGCTGTCNTGCTGGCAGGGTCTGAGCAGGACCCTGGCACAGGGGGCTCTGCCTGGGCACAGCTCAGCCCACCCCACTGAATTTGGGGAGCTGGGGCTGTGCATTAGTGTGGATCTCCAAGAATAACTTAATGGTGCAGCACACGGTGAGGCAGGGCACACATCCAAGTTGTTGTGCATTTTAATTAGGTAAAGCGAGTGCTAAAAACTGCTTTGAGGGTCTAGATGTAATCCAGTAGCACTGGTTTCCAGTATTTGGGTTTTCCTCCTGCCACCTCTCATTCATACACAAGGCATTTGATCATATCACAAGGGGAGGCTTAAAAGAGAAAAATAAAAAAAAAAAAACAAACCCAAATAACATGTTTTGAGATGTTCTTCCTCAGTTCCTCCTCCTCTAAAAACACAGAGCCCCAAACAAATTCATTCACAACTTGGCTTTTATGGTACAGCAGGGCACGAAAATCATTGGCTGGCTGCAAAACTGCTAAGTAAACCTAATTGAGGAGATGAAAATGTGTGAAACGCAAGAAACATCTCACAGATTGTAAAATGGCATGTTTATTTAAAAAAAAAGAGGCCAGGAGAAATAAGGAACGTTGGCAGAGGACTGCAGGACAAGCCCAGGGCTCCCTGGCTGTCAGGGGCAGAGCCCTCAGAGCCCGAGCAGCCCCCAGAAGGAGACAGGAGAAAAGCCCCAGTGGGTTTGGGGCAGAAATAGCTCTGTACTTCAGTGCCCAGAGGGACAGGGCCAGCAAGGACCCAGAGGGAGCAGCTCAGGACAGAGGGACACAAACCCAGCCCTGAGAGGCACAAAACACAGAGCAAGGTCTCCTCTCACTGCAGCAGCTGCTGCTGCTGCTGCCTTTTCTTGGTTTTAAAATCAAGAGCCAAGCACAGTTAGAGGGGAAAAAGGGATTTTACCTTGGTATTTATTTTAAGGATCCTTGGTGCACTCCATCCAGGTGGAGCAGGCTGGAATGCACATCCAAATGCACATCCAAATGCACATCCAAATGCACCCCAAAATGCACATCCAAATGCACATCCAAATGCACATCCAAATGCACATCCAAATGCACACCCAAATGCACACCCAAATGCACATCCAAATGCACATCCAAATGCACATCCAAATGCACACCCAAATGCACACCCAAATGCACACCCAAATGCACATCCAAATGCACACCCAAATGCACACCCAAATGCACACCCAAATGCACACCAAAATGCTCCCCCGTGGGCCCCCCCGAAATGCACACCCACAATGGTTTAAGTATAAAATTCTAGGCTTTACCAATGAGCATATCTATCAAAGATTCCCCAGTGGGAGGCTGAGTGAACCCCCCTCCCCGAGGAACCTTCCCCCCTGGACAGGCCTCTCTTAGTTTACAAAATGTGTTCCAGAGAAGGCCTTGGTGTCTGAGCCTTCTGAGATGTTTGGTGTCCTGGCTTAAGGGAATACTGGGCCTATGCTGGTTATCAAACCTGAACAATTAGAAGTATGTGGGCTAAAAGGCCCTTGAGAATACATAAAAGTTATACAAAAGAGTATATAGAGGGGGTGTATATAAAAAGCAAAAAAAGCATCATGGCATCACTGCAAACACTCCTGTGGGGCTCTGCCCATGGGGAACTCAACCTCCTCACAGCTTAAAAGCCAAAACCCCCCAAAGACTATTTGTAATTGAGCCAAGAAGAAATTTTACCTGTTAAGGCAAGGAGTTAATGAGTAGTAGCAAGATAACTGTATTCAGTTCATCTGCTGAATTCAGTTCAGTCCATCTCCTACTCTGCAGCCCCTCTGAAATCAGTGGAGAATGGACAGTGTAAAATCAGTATCAAAAGGAATTAGCATGTCTGAACCAAATTCTGCTCATGTTCCAGTTCTGAACGATTCCTATCTATATAAATGCAGATTAACTGCGGGCCTCCTTAACAACCCCCCATCCTAGCCAAAACAATCAAAAACATCTCAGCTGCAATTTCTTTCAAATATAATTTAATTTCCCCTATCTTTATTTTGACATTAACAGAATGATGAAAAATCTCTTCATGTTATTTCTCAAGACACTGCTGCTGGAAGGTGAAGTGCTTATCCACACACACCATTCATTATCACCCTTTCTTTTATGAGACTGGACCACCCTGACCTTACTGTCACAGCAAGTACCATCTCTCCCTAATGAAAGAACACTTCATTTCTGGAATGACTTTTTATGTAAACTAATCCAATGTCTCCTGACACCAAATGCTTGCTGTTCAACAGCACAACTTTCTCAGAGTTGAAGATGACATCTGAAATAGGAATGCCTGTGCTGGCAACCTTTATATTAGAACAAAATCATTTTATAAATCCAAAGGTGAACTAGTATGGAAAAGTTTAATATTCTTGTAAACGGAGAAGTATTTAAAAGTAAAAATTACACTTGACACTGTAATTACATTGCCCTAGAATATAATCCCAAAAGAACACAGAGACCTTTTGCCAAAGGTGATTTGAGTGTTAATACGAAACTCAACATGGGCTCATTTTAATTACGTATGTGCCTGCTGAGAACATATGATAGAGTCTAAAAAGCTAATTCATTGTCAGCATGACAGCAGGACCTAATATTAAATCTTGCACACCAAGTAAATTTTCCAGATTACCAATTACCACACAGGAATAGGAAACATTGCAAATGTGGTAATGAGCATGAAAGAAAAAATACAAAAAAATATTTCCAAACAGGGCTCAGCTCTGGGCCAGCAGTGAGTATAGGAAATCTCTTTTTCTTCATAAGCAGCAACATTCAGTTGTTCCATCTCTAACCCCACTGACACCAGGTTTGCACTGACTTTCACAGCACAGATCCTCACTGGCACTGTAATAAAGTGGCACAGAGTCTATAAAACTCTTTAGCAACGTATAACAGCAGTGCAAAGTAGATTTTAGTGTGCTTTTTCTTTTCCTTCTTATACTTAGCCTTACATTTTCTTCATTTAAAAGAAATTACTGCGGGAGTTTGTGTTCTCTTCTCACGAGTCCCTGACAGGTTTCTGGCACTGAAAAAAATGTTAAGGGTCAGTTTATACCCCTTAATGCTAACAGGCATTTTGGTTTCCTTTTAATTGTGGGTAAATTCGTGCATCAGTCAGTATTTTCTACAGAAAGTGCCTGGAGTGTGAAGAGGAGAACCCAGAGTCACGAGGATGAGCTAACCCTGGGGGAACGAGACAGAACCACAATTCTGGAGGCAGCAGAGACCCAGCCAAGACTTCTAACTGCATCTTTACCTGCCTTTTTGTTGCTTTACTGATGCATTATTAATTAATAACTACTGAGCGTTCCCAACAGAGCATTTTAAATAACAGCTGAATTTCTTTATGGACGATTATGAATCACAGAAGTATCTCTGAATGTTCAAAGCAATAAACAAGCCCAGGTAGGGAGCCTGAGCTGCTACAGAAACTGCCCTTTGAAGCCTGAGGTTTTAGGGATGCTAAACGTCTCCTGTGTAGTACGGCACAATTTCCAGTCGAGCTTAATCCAATTAATCTGGAGAAATGTAGATTTCCTCCATTTTGCCTCATGTTCGAAAGGGGGATGATGGCATTTGAGAAAAGCTGCAGGGTTGGTTTGGTTCACTGCCTTATCCAAACAGAGCCACACCAATTCAGGCCAGCTAACAATCACAGCTTTCAGTTCTCAACTCAGATAAGGAAAAGAAAATTGTCAAATCACAATTACTTCTACTCAAGATTTATGTGAACGATGAAAAATATTTCAGCAGTTCTGAAATGTATTATTCAGGGATGATGCAAGGTTTTCACTTGAATTCTGGACAAACTTAAAAAGCACTGAAGGTGTACTTAGGGCACCTCTGTGCTACTGCAGCTGGATAGTTTGAGGTATAGTTGAAATAAATTTGTAATGCTTTAACATGAAAACTCATTTGGAGATTCTATTTATCCATAGGATAATTTTTTTCTTATCTCCACCTCAAATATTCTGATATTTCTTTCTGTCTTCTCATCTTAATTCTTCCGGTTTATGGCTCAGTCCTTCTACAGGCATTCACAGAAAATAGAAAGAATAACACTTTTCTTACTTTGAGATATTAAGATGGATCATTATTCCTCCTGATGTGTTAGAAGATATTTATCAGTTTGAGTTATGAGGCCTTTCTGACTGTGAAGACTTAAACATCGATTTAATGCCAACTTAAAGACTCCTAAAAGTGTAGGAGATTGCATTAGATAAATAATTTAACAATAAAAGGTATATCAAGGCAGACATTATTGCAGCCTTCCACCAATCAATCACCATTTTCCATGTTTATCCAATTTTCATCTCAAGGCTCTGTATATCAAATTGCCCACACATACATTACACAACTGAAATAACTTCATCATTGAATAAAATTGCATAGCCATTAAAATTCTCTAATATCAAGACAGCTGATATTATATTAAATATTGGCTTCAGTTCCATAGGGTAATAAATTTTGACCTAAATCCAATCTTTCATGGATAGCTGATTCATAATGAAAAATTATTGGTTTGTCACTTTACCTTGGGAAATTTATTGTGGAAACTAATATAGCACCAGGCAGGCTTTGAAATATATGATAAGTAAAACCACAGTTCCCTTCCTAAGCACCCTGAAACAAAGGGAACTGATTTGCTCTGGTACAAGAATATCAGACATACTAATAGCTACCAGAAAAAGAGAGAGAGAAAAGAGAGAATTTTTTCTCCTTAAAGATAGTTTTGTTCAACAATCTCCCTTAGGGAACTCAGAAAAAACCCCTGTTATTTTGTAACAGAATTATTTCCAAGTCTCTTGATAAACAGGATTTAAAATCCACATAAATACCAAACCAGCAGTAGCATCACCACCTTTACTTTTCCTCTGCACACACCTGCACTGGAGTTAAATACCTGCTCTGTAGCTGACGTGAGCTGAGGTGTCCCAAGGAGCCTGACACACATCAAAGAATGAAACCCAAGCTTCCCCAGTACTGGTCTGGGACTGAATTTCTGCTTAGTGCTTATCTGGTGGGCCCATGATACGGTGTAATGGAGCAGATTCTGCCTGTCCCTCCTTAGCTGAGAGCTCTTTAGTAACTTCTAGAGCAACCACACTGCATCTTTCCTTTGTTCTTCTTCTCTAAGTGATCCTTCAGCCTGGATGGATTCCAGCAGAACTCTCTGAGTCGTTTCAAGTTTGCACTGGGGCCCCCTAATGTCACCAATTTATTTCCTAAAATTCTGCAGGCTGCAGCAATATAAAGCAAACATCATGAAAACACAAATGTTTGCAAGTTTGGCAAAATATGTCTACAAATGGCCAGAAATGACTGAGAAATGAAAATGAGTGAACTTGTGTGTTAACTGCAGCCTTTTCAGTTGTAAAGGATGGAGATGAATCTAGTGGGATTTCTCACTGAGATTTCCTTTTTGACGACCAGGTTAAGAATGCAGAGATGTCTGAGGCTTCCTTGTAATATTCCTCATGAGCCTGTCAGAAGTGATTTTCCCATTTGTTTTTCAGGGATCTGCAAGGTAGAACATTTTCAGAATCAGAACTGCCATGAAACTGTTCTTATTCCCAAATGCTGGGCTTTGCTTTGGACTATAAACGTCCAGATACTGGTAAGACAAAAATCCCCATGTCTTTATCTTTGCCTGCTCCTGTAAGAACAAAATTGTCTTGTTTATTTCTCAGTGAACTTAAAATTTTGGTGATAGAAGTGCATAGAGACCATTTATGGTTCACTGATAAAGGTTACTGAATAAATTTACTGAAGTAAGACATCACTTAAGAGGGGTCAGCAAAGCTACTTTATTACTTTATTTAAACCTCCAGCCCACTTTGCTTCTAACACTTCACAGGAAGCTTGGGTTTGTGATCACCTCCTGGCAGAAAATGATAGATTTGTTTACAAAACCACATCAGCCCCACGCAGCCTCTCTCTCTCTGGATTGGCAAATGCAGAGTATTTTACATGGAAGTCTTTCCCACAATTACTCCACTCACAGCTCATCTCACCCACACCTCTCCTGAGGCAATTGTTTCTTGGTGAGGTGGCCACATGAGCCAGGCTGGGTTCTCTGTCCAGCTTTCCCTTCTCCAAGGGGAAAACTCCTCACAAGCTTTTGAATAAATGACCAAAGCTCTGTCAGACAGAGAAAATGAGTTTGGGATAGATCCCCAAGCCAGCTCAGGGTGCTACAGTGAAATTCTTCCAGGGCACCTCAGTCCCATGCAGAAGAGAAAGTACAAATGGGTAAAACACATTTGCAGTCAATTTCTCTTTTGAACTTCCCTTTTCCTCTCTACTATTCAGTAAATTGCCCAGAATGAATCACAGCCCACAGACAGATGAAGAACATGGAAATGGATGGTTCTGTTTAGTCAGACTTCTGTCGAGCTCCCCAGCATTATGCAGCACAGCAACTGAAGGCAGGAGCTTTCAGGCTGAGAGAAGCAGGGTTTGCAATGCTCCAGTGCACAGCAAAATCCATTGGCTGGCTGCAAGCCTTCGTTTGCAATTAAAACCACAGGTGAGTAAGCAGCCAGACTGCTCCAGCTGCTGTCCACAGCCAGTCACCAACAAAGCTGAATTCTCACCGGCAAAGTGCTTCTCTTACAACTTTTAATGAGTTACAGAAATTAACCGAGACTTCAACAAAACACTGCCATTAGTATGGGCAAGGAAGTCTCCAGAAAAGAGACACAATCACCTTGCAACAAAGAGAATGACACAGGCCATTATATTCTAGTTACACCGAGGGCTGCCCTGAACTTCAGCTGAGTACTGAGGTCTCCAGTGAGATTTGGAGAAAAAGATCCTTTTGATTGACAGGGATTTTTCGTGGACCTACAACTGTTGCAGACTGTTGGGGGAGGTTTAGGTTGGATATCAGGAAAAGATTCTTCACCCAGAGGGTGGCTGGGCACTGGACCAGGCTCCCAGGGAGGTGGTCAGGGCTCCAAGGCTGGCAGAGCTCAGGGAGTGTCTGGACAATGCTCTCAGGCACAGGGTGGGATTCTCGGGGTTGGATTCAATGATCCTTGTGGGTCCCTTCCAACACTGGCTGTTCTGTGAACATGCCTGAAGGGCTGCTGGTCATTAAAGTAAGCAAACACAAGGAATTGGCAAGAAAGTGGGAAATGAGCTCTGTAGATGGACTTCTTCAAGCTGATCCACACAAAGATGTGATTTAGGCACAGCATCATGAAGATTTTATGTTCCAAACCACAAACCATCAGCACGACAGAGGCCAGGAGGGTGATCTCCTACAGGGACCTGCCTTTGCCATGGTAGAAGGGAGCAGTGTAAAGTAAGGAGAGCAATAAAAGCTTTTGATTGCCAGGCTTTTGGCATAACTCAAAGGCAGTATCCAAATTGCTGTTAATAAAAATGAGTGAAGTTGAAATTGTCAGTGAATCTCCCTGCCTGTGGAGAACAACATGGTCCCTCTACAACACAGACAGTGGGCATCTGCTGATGATGAACAGGAAACTTGAACCCACGTCTGAACCTGGCTTTCATAAGCTCAATGAGGAGCTTAACGTGTACCACCCACTGACAGCCCAAATGCACCCACTCTCCTCCATCGAGACAAAGGACACCATTAGAAACTAGAAGGGTCTTTCTTCAAAGTCTTCAGCACCCAGAGAAGTTGTAGCAGCCCAGGAGAAGGTGGTGTGGAAGGGGAATCCAGTCAATTCTCTCCTGACAGCACAGTCTGCAGCAGACTGGGTTTCATCACGAGAAGAGCAACATTGAGAAATTCTGTTTTAAAAGGTAACAAGCAATTCAGTCCTGCAGAACAAATCCTATGAAATTCCCAATTTGAAAGCACATACAACTGCTATTCCAATTATTTTTGAGAAACCACAGAGTTCAAGTTATTACATGATGATTTTCCTGCAGCGTAATTTTGCCTTTTGGCTTAAATCTTCCACCATTTTTACAGTAACATCCATGGATGAAGACAGATGGGTGAGCACAGAACACAAGAGATGGTGGAGATCATTCAGCTGCAGCAAGCTCTAGGAGAAAGGACTGAAAAATTCTTTGGCCTCCCTGGGGGCTGGTGAGAAAACCAGCGAGGAAAAACGATGGGACTTTTGCCATGGGCCTTTCAGTAGGGCCAGGACTTGAAACCAATATCTTATTTTATAGTAAAACTGTAAAATGCTTCAGACTTCACTGTGCATTGAACTGAGCCTGCTGGTGACAGCAGCAGGGACTGGGAGATGGGAGTGCTCTGTTCCTCCTTACAAAGGTGCCAATCAGGAGTAACTGATTTGACACAACTAAATGATAAATCAGTGAGGTACCGTGGATATTAAAATGGTGTGAGCAGTGAATCAGGGCTATTCACTTCTAACACGCTCTCAAACTATCAAAGACAAGCATTTACCTGGAAGACTAAATATACAATGAGCAATTGCAAAATCTTTTTCAAGGTTGCTCAGCTGCAGATTCTTGTCATTCAGTTTTTCTATAGAAGTCGTGATTACCCACAGAGAAAAAAGATGGATGTTTTAAAACTACCTTCTGCATATAAGAAATATTTGCAACAGAAACAAGTAAATTATGGTACGGAATCTTAAAATGGCACTAATGTCCTGTAAGATTGGCTTCATGCCTAGATTGCTGGCATTTTAATTCAGAGTAAGAGCTCTTAAACAACTCATCTTCATTTCCAGGGGAAGACATTACAAACCAGTGATCTCATAAAGCTCAGTGACTCCCCAAATACATCAAAGAAATGTACCCTTTCAAAAACCTTCCTGAAACAGGGTGCATTCCCTTTAATTATATTTTTAATACTGTAAAAAACTCTGTATATATTTTAGGTATTGTTTCTAGAAGCCACAAAAGAGGAAAATTCTTTGCCTTGGCTCAGAAGGAAGAAATTAAATGTCAATACTTTCCTCCCCCGTTATTTCAAAAGTAATACAGTCAGTGCCACTGGCTTCAAACTAAACCATGGCAGCCTCAAGCTGCAGCCAGCATGGCATTTCTGGAACATGAAACTTCCCCATTCTCAAAATAATAGTTCATCAGCTGCAGATTCCTGTGAAAACTGAGAATTTGCTAGGTAATGGTACTTGGAGAAGTGCAGTGCTTAGAAAAGAGCTGAATCTGTGCTCCTCTGTCCTTGATGGCATTTTAGGCTTCAAACAAAGAGCAAATCTAAAAGCTGCCTGCTCACAATTAGTTTGTTCCACTGACACCCTAACACAGTTTTGTTATGGCTGCAATGTCGAATTAGGAAAGAATAACACTGAAGCTGCTTGTGCAACTCAGGCTCAGTCCAGTACTAATGTACACAGCTGCTTGCTGAGCACTGAATAAAATTAAGATAATTAGATGCCATGTTTCCTCTTCGGGGTCTGACTACCAAAATCATCATAATGAGTCCACTCCAGAGGTCCAACAACCATTTCATATGAAAAGGTTCATTATATATGAAAAAGAGTAGGGCTCAACTTTTCCTTGTGCAGGGGGAGGTTGGGTTTGGTGTTTCTGTTCTGGGTTGGGTTTCTTGGCTCTCCTGATTCTTGTCCCCACTCCCCCCAGCTCCTACCTTCGGACCAACACTTCTTTAGCCATAGCTGTGTTTGGCTTTCCCCACCAACACTCTGTCCACACATTTCAGGATCACTGGGAAGCATTAACGATCACTTAAGTACTTTTCTTTCATCTCTGAACATACACAGTAATCTTTATCAAAATATTCACTGAGCTGCTGCTTCGCTCCTGCTCTTCCCAGGAGGTTTACAGCAAGGACATGCTCAGCCATTATCCTCTCCCACGCCTGCCCACGCTCCCCCTTTAATGCTCCATGAAACGATAACATTTTCCAAAACAGAGGCTTGCTGAGAACTAGGACTGCTGACCATAAATTTTCTGCCCCCCGCTCCCTGTGTCATGCATTGCTCCCAGCATTTCCTTGAGATGCCACATGCCAGATGATTTCTGCAGCTCTGCTCTCAGGGACCCAGCCTGCAGCTCCAGACCCACAGGTGATCAGACAGGCCTGAAGTGGAGGAACACGACCAGACAGTAGCAGCACGAGAAAAAAACAAGAGGAACATCGGGCAGATTTCATTCTCCCACTTCTAAACTTGCAGATGATCGAGACAGGAGCTATCTGTAGTTAAATGAAAGGATTAATTGGCACAGACACACAACAGTTTTCCCCTCACTGAATTTCTTCTAAAACCAAAGCTGTCTATGCAAGACAGCGCTGACAGAGCCAGCCTGTGCTCACCACAGCCTTATTTTTGGAGGAAGAATCCCTCAGCTCTGCAATGCCACAATCTCACACATCCCTGAGAAACACTAGTCCCCTGTTTCCTACAGTGCAGCTGTCCCCAGAGATGCAGGGAGCTGTAAAACAGTGTGACCCTAGTTTGGGATGCCACAAGGGCATTTCTAGCAATTCCAGTTCCCTTACAAGATGTACACACATCTTCCTTGGCTAAAGAAACCCGTCCAGTTTCTGACCCTCTGGCCAGATCCAGTTTCTAAGGACAATTCATTCCTTTGGCCCTCTGCCCAGGGAACAGATCAGCTGTGAGCAGGGGCAAGGGTTTTGTCAGCTCTTACACCAGGGCTGCCCCATCAGTCCTTTCAAAGGACCAGAGTGACCCAAGAGGAAGGCAGGGGCTGTCTGTACATCCAGACTGCTGGCAGTGTGTCCTTTGGGTCCCTGCATCTCCATCACTTACAGGAGCCTGCATTCCCCACCCATACAACGAGGCAGGGCCCATCTTCAGCCAGAGCCAAGTATCTTTTCATTCCTTACATCCCAGTTTTCACCATCCAAACTTGCACATGTGGCCACAATAAAAGTTAATCTGAGGGTCACTGGTAACATACACTCTTCTTGAGATATCATTTTCCTCCTGACAGTGCCACAGCTCCACTGATTTATCAGAGTTGGTTCTGCTTCACACACGTAAGGGGAGAGACACATCACTTATCTCATGAATTCATTTCTCCTAAAATGCAAGTACTGAATCTTGAAATGGCCCTTTATAACGAAAGCAGTGCTGGAAACGTGGTTTCCAGAACAGAACACAATCTCTGTACACGGTGTAATTACATCCCAGCGTTCTGCAGAATACCAGTGCGTGGCTTAAATGCTATTAATTGTAAGCAGTTTTGTTCCACAGGATGTTGTTTGCTGATAACTACTCAATTAGGGTTATTTTGCAATTAGTCTACTCACAGTAAATTTACTGCAACCAGAGTCATCTGTGGTGCAGCAAATTAAAATGCTGTCTGGGCTGCATGTGCAGTGGCTCTTCCATGCTCCTTAAACCGTGTATAGCTCACCACAGTGATTCTGTCACACTAACAGATTAAACACACAGGAAAGCAGCAGCAGCCAATGTCATTTGGAATCCTGAAACCAGCAGAAAAAGGCAAATCTGGGGTTCAATGATCTGTAGATCAAACCCAGTGAGTCCAAAAATGCACTGCCAAAACCTTAAAAGCTGAACAAACCACGCATTTATATGTCACTGTGTGCACACACATGCATACTGAGCAGATGAAATCTTTTTTTTGCTTCGTTACAGCTCCCATTCTTTGAAAATTCTGTAGAGGATGCTTTCATTTCCATGCCTTGAAGAACAGCTCTGCTCCACCCCACAAGTATTTGGCATCTTAGTGGCTTATCCTCTCCCTTCCTGTGAATCACACCTCTTCCTCCTGAGTGCTTTGAAGTCGTCAGATAAAAACATTACAGACATTCAGACTGCTATTACCTGTGTGTTACTCGGTAAGCAGAGCTCCAGAGCCCTTTTCTCTCCGTTTGAAAACCAACAGGTTGTGTTTTCTAAAATAAAATGGGAAATTTTCTTCCCGGCAGCCTCTAAGAAGCAGAAAGCACTTGCTTCAGTGTGCCAGAGCAGCATTATCAATAAGCAGCCAGGGAGGAGGCAGTCTGATCTGCAAAACACTCTTTCAGTGCTGATAAATGGTTTTGAATGAGGGCAGCTTGATTACTGTCCTACTTTATTGTAAGTTGGGTTTACCCCGCAGGGATGAAGGTAGCAGAAAACCCGTTTGATTGAAAAACTAAGAAAAGACAACAGAAAAGCCCAGGGGAAATAAATCAGGATCACTTGAGGCTCTTTGCCTTCCTAGGGACTTTTCATCTGTTACAACTACATCTTAGAAAACACTTCCCAAAAAACCCTGCTATGTACCTTTGGTGTATTTAGGGCCACAGATCTGGGTCAAGAATAAACCCAGTTGGGTAATTAATGCTAAGGATGAGGCCAGAGTCTCCCCTGGGGATATGGCAGCCGAGAGAGGCTGGCCCAGAGGGACACCACCCAGGACAGTGCCTGCAATGGCTCCTGGTGGCAGTGACCAAGCAGGAATCGTGCTCTTGTCCCTCCAGAAACCCTGCAAGGCAAGGGGTGCAGAGCTGCAAACCACCACCATCCACATGGAAGTGAAAAACAGAGAACTCAGGGACTGAATCCAGCCACTGGGTCAGCAGCTGGGCTTTTTCCATCTCAGGAGGAGGACAGTAAACAGAAATCAGCACTTCAGTGTCATGCTGAAATGTGGAGTGGTGCAATTGCAACTGCACTGCTGCCCATAGCTGCTGGGCAGGGGCACAGTGGCCACTCTGGGACTGGGCTGCTGCCCACAGGAATCATGGATTCTGCAGGGGTAACGTGGCACAGATCAGGTCACTCGGGCTCTGTCCAAGGGGATTTTGTCTAGGTACAGAGTGATGGGTATTTTAGAGCCAAGAACTCTCATTTAAACCTCTGCTTCTTCCCAGTACCTCTGCACAAGAGGGGACCATGCAGGATGATGGACAAAGAAGGGAGGCAGCTGGTCCCCATCCAGCTTTGGTGAGCAGAAGACAGTCTGGCACACCAGGAGAACTGGGGTCTGTAGCCTGGCCTCCACAGGACTAGGCCAGAGATGGCCCCAGCAAGGAAACACCTGCCACATTGTCCACAGCTGGCTGATCTCCTGAGAAGAAAGAACTCCCCAAAGGATGTCTCTCTGTATCTTCTCCTCTACCCACATGGGACTGGATTTGCTATTTCCTCCTCCAACCTTGTGCTGAACCCACACTTCCCCTCTCACAAGTGCTGAGTGCATTTTCCCCAGAACACACTTCTACGAAGGCCAACATTCCCTCCTGAGAGAAGGGAGCTTTGCAAGCTGCCCTGATCTCAGCCGTGACTGGGTGAGGCTGCACCTAAAGCCTCTGACACCCGTCTCCTGTGCCATAATAGCATTTGTGCCGTGTTTTTAGGAGCAGCTGGCAGGGAAATGCCAGCTCACCTGCTCTGCAGGTCAGGTAACTGGTGAAGGTGCCACGTCCTGTCCCACTGCTCCAGCAGCAATGCCCTCAGAGGGACTGCAGCCCTCATGGAAACAACACCTGCATTTCCCATAGGGAACAGCACGCTCCTGGTTATAACAATCCTTTCTTTTATCACTGAAGATCCTTATAATCAACTTCCTTCGCCTGCTGCCTTTGGAAACAATAAAATACTTTAAAAAGAAGCAGCTTGTATGATCCTGTTCTCATTGATAACCACTGAAGTGAATGTATCACTTAACATTTATGACAATCCAGCTGGATGGAGTCCTGTCCATGATTGATAGCTACACTTAGCAACATCATGGTTTTGATCAGCCGAGACAAGATCCAAGGGGATTAAACGCTGGATGACATCTCAGTGGAAACCACCGCACTGGGAACACGTTTATATGTTGGGATAATGGATGAATGTGCTGCTCCAATGCATAAATATTTATACTTCACAGTTTTGCTGGAAACAGACAGGAAACCTTTGTTCAAACCAAACTGAAGGGAACAACACTCACATGCTGAATACACAGACTCAGACCCCAGATGTCTGACTGTTGCTGAAAAACACCAGATCGCTTTTTTAATACATAAAAAGTGTCACCCTAGAGACCAAGGTCTCTACCCACATCTCCCCCACCAGCAATCCTAACAAAGGGGTGTCTTACATCCCCAAAAGCTGATGTCCAGTCCTTCACAAACATCTCCTAACCAAGCTCAACTCCTCTCAAGGACCTCCAGAGTTGAAGAAGTCGTCTTTCATGAGGGATGGAGTCACTCTGGGATTTAAGAACAGCAGTATTTATGTTCTACAGTGGGAGGAGAGATATGGGACCACAACACACTGAAACTCAGACAAGGCACCTTGAACAGGGCTATAAAATCCAAGGGACCTACCAAGTTATACACATGGAAGGCCTTCCAGCAGGCACTGGGCACTTTCAGTTCTGGGGTTCCCCTGTGTCTGCCTTGGCAGCTGTGTATTCAATCACTGGGGAAATGACTCCAGAGCCTGGATCTCCTCTGTAGGTTTGGTGACCCCGTGTGCTCGTGCCCTGGTGCCTCCTGCATTAGCGACTCGTGCCCCGTTCCAAAAACTGCTGCACTGCCACTTCCCCACAGCAACAACGCTCCCAAATCTGCTCTGGAGCAACCTCGCATGGAACACAGCACGTCCAGACTTTCTGCCAAGGAAATCTGGCAGCTGAAGTGGTTAACTTCAGCTGTCAGCATGGGCAGGAGGAAATAACCCCGAGGCAAAGAAAAGTCAACGTTTTCCACGTGTATCCATCTGGCTAGGTTAACATGTCTCTCAATTATTCTTTTTAAACAAGTGTCACCACTTAAAATAAAAAACGAAATGAAACTCTAGCTCAGCAAACCTAAAAATTTTAGACACAGTCTTTTTACACCTAATTTTTTTAATGTGGTATATATCCAGACCACATGAGTTTTTTCCTAAATTAATCATATTTGGACAATTTCTTCATTTTTCTAGTCAAATCTGTAGCTCCCAGTTTTCCTGAGAATTTTCCTATGACATTACAACGGAAGCATTTACACCAATGTGCTATGTACACACATGCTGAAAGGCTTCCAGTGTAAAATGTTCTTGGTTCTAAGACCACACTATTATCCTGACTGCAGGGCATAGGAGAGAAATCCCGTATTTAAAAAAGAAGCAATAAATATTCCTCGAGAAACCTGTTTTTAAGGATAGCAGTTGTTTAACACTGCTGGAAAGTCACCCTGCATCCCTGGGAGACAGATTACAAGCAGGGCATGGACTCACAGGTGTGTGCGAAACAGCAGAGCTGCAGCGTCTGCCCACACTGATGGCAATGCACCTTCCAGCTCTGGATATCCCTTGGATATTTGTATATGGGATACTTTTACCCACACAACACTTAGAGCACTGACCCCATTGCTAAGACATGTCCCCGATCCCAAAAGCATAGGGCAAGGTGCTGACCTCCATCAGCCCTCTCACAGACCAGAGCTGACTCCCTGCCCTGAGAGGGAAGGAACAGCAAGGACAGGCTTAGAGCAGTGGGTTCCAGCAGGGGCACCTCAGTGGGACCCCAGCGGTGCCCAGGGGCACTCACTGATGCTCACCCCATCACTGACATCTGCTTCTGCTCAGCAACTCTCCACTGCTCTCCTCTCTTCAACCCGTGCTGCCTTTGCTGCCCCTCCTCCCTTCTTCCCACTGAACACACCTTGTCTTCTGCCTGCTCCATTCATTCCTTCTCTCCACTGTCTGCCCACCCAGCTTAAGAAGTTGGAGAGTTACCGTGATAAGGAAGGGAGAAAAAACACCAAAAGAGACATGGTAAAAAAATCAAAACAAAACAGTCACAGATGTGCTGGGGTGGGGAATGGGGGTGCTCAGACCATTCATCCTGGCAAGATGCACCACCTAAATTAAAAGCCTAAGAATTTTCTTACAGGGATATGTGCTTTTTTAGATACATTCTCTGGGGCAGCTCCTCTCTTTCACTGTCTGCACAGGGAATTTAACCTCCTAATCTCTGTAATAGCATCACTACCCTTCTCTGCACCACACTGAAATCACCCTGCAGTAACCACAAGCCATCGGAGGATGTTCCCAGTGAAAGGAACTAAACATCCCCTGGTTCCCATGGATCCCCATGTTCATTCTACAGTCTCAAAGCAAGACCTATTCTCTAGTTTATAAATTCCCTCTGCATTTTCAGCTTGGACAAAGACATGGCACATCCTTCTCTGCATGGGCCACTCAGGGTGGGGACTCTGAACTGGTGTATGAACAAATGCTGCTGTGGGTAACGCTGCTCCTTGATCAATACCCATTTTGATCAGCTGATCAATGCTATTTCCTTTTAAAAGGCACTTTATGGAGAGCTTACAGCTGGGTGAACGGTGGCACATGAAGCACTCTTTGAAAAGTAGAAAAAAGGTCAGCTCGGACATGCAAACTGACAGCAAGGTGAGAGGTAACTCGTGATCTGAGGGCATGGAGAAACCAAAACAACAAATCAAAGCTTGGCTTAGGCCAGCAGAGGTAACTGACTCTCCAGCAGTGATTTTAAAAATAACTTTTGCTGATTCAAGAACATTAAAAATAGAAGTCAGCCACAAAATTGGATTTTCCCTGTGCTTTTGGAATTTTTTTTTACTATACTTCTGATAATTACCTGGGTTATCAAAATGCTTAGGACTCCACTGTGACAGAAAAACAGCAATATGGCATAAGAGCAATGCCACCCATGTATTGGTGAGAACAAAGCTCCAAAGTTCACAATGGCTGTTCTCTGATTACCAAAAAGCACACAACTCCTGCACAGCAAAACAAGATTTTGACCATGCTTCTCTGTGTCTATGGATTAGAACTAAAAGGAACAGGAGTAGCATCTGAATATCCAAATCACACTGTGCAACAAAAATCTGGTGGAAGTGAACTCTACAGGAATCTACCAAGGATCTTGTGACATCCACATAATTCCCTGTTAAAAACACCCTCAAAGCCTCCCTTGTTTCCACGGCCTGAGTCCATCACAGATTCCTGCAATAAAGCCATTTTCGTCATCAGAAGGCCATTCCAACGACCACAGAATGCTTCCCCCAAAGACAGCACATCCTTTCTCCTTCCCCACCTCCCAACTTACCCTCCAGGGCACAGAACCGTGTCACCTGCTCTGGCATCAGCTTCCCGAGCTTGTGCTGGCAGTAAACGTCGGCGATCTCCTGGCGGCACTGCCCGGACTTGGCGCGGGACATGGCTGAGATGGCCTCCTTGCCCGTCACCTCACACTGCGCCGGCTGCTCGTACCTCAGCTCAGGGGAGCTGTTCTCAGCTCTTTTTAAAAGATGCTCTTTGGGAGTCCTGTCCATCTCCTTCAGAGTGTTGCTGCTGCTGCTGTTTTTTCCAGGGTGATCGCTGAGCTGCGCCACCTCGTTGGAGTTCTTCCCCAGCAGCAAATTCTCCTTCATCTTCTCCTCCTCCAGTTTCTTTCTCAAGTGCTCCTTTTGTTTGCTAAGGGGTTTTTTCACCAGCTCGGACTGGTGTTTTTGCCTCTGAGTCCTGGGAGCAAAGTTACTGTTATCGATAGTTTCAAAGTCCTTGGGGACCGAGTTTTCATTATTGCTGTCCGTTCGCGTTTTCTCCTTCGGCCGGTGGGAAAAATAGCCATCCTATAAATGGGGAGAAAAATCATACTCATCTTACTGAAACAGCCACATCCCCTGCATTTATACTCATCTTACTGAAACAGCCACATCCCGTGCATTACAAGCTTTTCTTACATGGAAACACAGATCAATCACAATCCAACAAACTGCAGAAAATCCCTGAGGTGAGAAACAGAAGCTGAGAGGCCTCTGGGGTGCCCAAGTCACCTGCACTGGCATCTCCTCCTCACTGGGCCAGAGTCCAAGCCCTATCTCAGGTGGAGTAGGGAGGTTTCACACAGTTTGTGGGCAGTGATTAACCAGACACTTCACCCTGACACCATTAAATATCCATGAGAAAACAGACACAGGTTTCAAGGGAGCGAAAGCGGGTCCTTTCCTTCACTCCTTGTGATTAACAATCACAGTTTGGTATCCCAGAACTGCCTCGTTGCTCTGCAGAAAGCTCCACCTGAATAGAGCCTGAGCTTGCTTTCAGTGAAGGAACTTTGCTACAGACCGAATCCCTCCTAATTTTGACTTTTTTTTTTCTTTCTTTTTTTGAGTTTCCACACGTTTGAGCCCTCCCTGGGAGGGTCAGAGCCAGGCTCAGGTGTCAGCTCTTACCCATCATGTTCCTCCTCTCGATGCTCTTAGATAAATACACAGCCCATGACGTTGCAACATTCAGAATCTATCATATAAAGGGAAAGGAATAGACCATGTAAAATATTTGTCTGCATCAGGGGTGGGGGAGGTTGAGCTGCCTTTGCTCCAGCTGTGGACACTTGTGGGGGACACCATTTTTAGACCCATGGACACAGAAATATCTGTTTGCAAAAGTGATCAGTAGCAGATAAAATCGATGATGAATTGTTATTAAAACATCTGAAGACAGGAGTAAAAATACTGATATTTTTGAGTCTGTTTCCTTTCCCCTTGTGGAACACCTGACCAAAAATCAGAGGCTGGGAAATGACAGCATCACTAATGATGACTGATGGGAGCATCTTTTAGCACCTATCAACCACATTTTGTATTCAAAACATTTTATCAGCATGAGCTAATTGTTTCTCACACCTCTTCTGGGAGGAACTATTTAACAGTCAGGGTTTGCAGAGAAAGGAGAGGGAGATAATGACTTATCCCAGGCCATGCAGGGAGTCAGTATCAGTTTGACCTCTGCAGCTCAGCAATGAGAAATGTTTGAATAGTTTATTCATTAGAAGAGGTTGTTTAGTGAGTGAATAGAGCGATTCTCTCTCCATGAAAATGTCTGCTTTGCAACCAGCTCTCGCTGTCTGACACAGAAGAATGCAAAGGAGTTTAAAAAAAAAAACAACCCAACACCAGACAACAACTCACAAACCAAAATCCAAGCATTTTTCAAACAAACAAAATATTTCTAGTTTGGGGAGAAACATTTTTTTAAAAATAAAATTCTAACGTTTAAGGGCAAGCATGAAATCAATTTCTTTTCTCGGTCTTACTTCTTTAAGGAAAAGAAAAGAATAGCATTTATATAGAAACACAGGTTCATTTAAGTAGAAGAATCAGAGCTCGTCCAGTCACTCCACACCCTTGCAAAAAGTCCCTCTCCAGCTCTCGTAGCTCCTCCAGGTACTGGAAGATGCTAAAAAGAAACCTCTGGAGACTTTGCAGCACCGTATTTCCAAGATTAAGTGTGACACTGTGGATGTCTATCACAGAACACAGGCCTAAGAGAAGGAAGTCCACAAGCAGAAATGTTCTGTCCTAACTTTATCTGGTTCTCAGAAGACACAAGGAGAGGTTAACTGCTGAGTGCTCAATGGGAGAGCCCTGGCAGGGAACTTTTAATGACTGGGGGGCCTCTTCTGAGAGTGTGCAGTAGCAAGCAAATACTGCAAGACTGGGAAAGAACAATCTGTACCCAGGAGTGTGCATGAGATCACTGCCAATTGCATACTGATTGCCACTGATGCTAAAAATAATACTATAATATTAATGCAAAAATAACATTTTAAGCTCAGAGACATTTTGTGTCATGAGAGAATCTGAATTCTGCTCCTGGTGGAACACAAAGATTCTGATTCTCCAAACTCCACCCCTGGAGTGTTTTGCTGAAGTTTGTCAGACACAAGGCATGCTCTTTGGTGTATTAGCCACTGCATCTGCAGTGACTGAGGGTCTGGGGCTCAGGTACTCTGAGCCTGATTGAATTCAAAGTCCCATCTATCTCAGGAGGGACAGCCTGGGCTTCTGCAGAGGCTTTGCAATCTACTGAGGGACCCACGGAATAAATTGCTGCTGTCACCCACTACAGAGCCAACAGCAGCTGCTGCTGCTCGCTGTCCCTAGCACAAATACTGAGAGTTTGGGAGAACTCCTCAGCTGTCTGTAATGACAAATGGATTTCAGTGACAGCCTCTTAACGCTCTCAGAGGCCTTTGCAAGCACAACCCACAGCAGCTGAGCCAGAGCCCGGGTGAGTTCACACACCTGCAGCCTCTCATGTGTTTCACCTGCATCTGTCACCTGTATTTGCATCCAAGCCAAGCACGTTCAAGCACTAACGTGCATTTGGGGTTGCCCAGGTCACAAATTCTCCTGTAATCTTTCAGGTACAGCTCTGTATCCTGCGTGCCAAAGGCAGGAGGTTAAAGATAAAGACTATGGCTCCAATCCTGGGCACAGGAAAATTCGGACGAGGTGGCCCTTTCTCGGTGGGGTATCCCACTGCAGGATACAAGGCACAGCCAGGAGGTTCAGCTCAGAGTTTCCCACTGCCCCTGAAGGAGCCCCTCTGCCACCAGCCTGCATTAGGCAGCATTGACTGGTCATTTCTGCAATGCACAAAAAGCCAGCACTAGACCAATTTCAAATCTGCTTTCAGAGAGAGAACCTAATGTGCATTTAAATCAGCAGAGACCCAAACAGCAGCAGGCTGGGGTGCAGCAGCTCTGCAGCCAGCGAGGGCACACAGGGATCCAGCTGTGCTGAGGGATCCAGCTGTGCCTGAGGGATCCAGCTGTGCCTGAGGGGATCCAGCTGTGCCCGAGGGATCCAGCTGTGCTGAGGGATCCAGCTGTGCCTGAGGAGATCCAGCTGTGCTGAGGGGATCCAGCTGTGCCTCAGGGATCCAGCTGTGCTGAGGGATCCAGCTGTGCTCGAGGGATCCAGCTGTGCTGAGGGATCCAGCTGTGCCTGAGGGGGTCCAGCTGTGCTGAGAGATCCAGCTGTGCCTGAGGGGATCCAGCTGTGCCTCAGGGATCCAGCTGTGCCTGAGGGGATCCAGCTGTGCTGAGGGATCCAGCTGTGCTGAGGGGATCCAGCTGTGCCCGAGGGATCCAGCTGTGCTGAGGGGATCCAGCTGTGCCCGAGGGATCCAGCTGCAGGCCCCAAAGCCAAGGCAGAGCCCGCTCTTTAGGGCAGGCACTGCTCCAGCACCTCCTGCCCCGCTCCTGCCCAGGCCCAGTGCTGCTGGAAGGCTCCTTTAGGAAAGGCTTTCGGGGGACCTCAAAGAAAACCCCAATCAGTTCACAAAGGCACACAACAGGAGCCTGCGTTTATCTGCCAGAGGTGTTCATTGCATTGTGCAGAGCACTTCCTCCCCACAACAGGAAAATGCTCCCTTCTTAAGAAAAGTTATTCATTGTACGATTTATCAACAAAGCCCCACAAACACTACACAGATGAATGGAGCACGTGCCACCAAGCCCTGAATGGCAAATGTTCACAGTTAGGGTTTATCTGACAACTCATTTTCTCCCCAGCACGGAAGGATTGGCTGTCTTTTTGTACTGAGAACATATTCTCATCTTCTTCCTCTGGCAAAGCCTGGTGCTTTAAAGACACAGCAAAACAAACCAGAAATATGCATGTGCACACACAGAGCAACAACAAAACACACAGATCTTCCTCTAAATACAAAGCACTGGGCATGCTGGCCTTGAGGACCAGCTACAAATCAAACACCTGTACTTTAAAAAACTACATATTTTTCCTCCTTTCACACAGCAAAGCACACAATTATTGACCTTGTGCAAATATGCAATGCCTGGGCAGTCATGCAGGATCTCACACAGCTGAGGCCCCCTGTCGCACTTGGACATGAAAAGAACACGCAGACACCTGTTCCGGAGAGAAGCAGAAAAGGAAGAGGCCGAGAAGACCTCGGACTTTATTCTAGATCTTCTTAATAATCGCCTTGGATTGGAGGGTGAGGTTTATACCCCTCAACCACACTGGTCAAAGGAAAGTCCATCATACATCTCCGCCTAGGAGAAAAGAATGCAAACAACAGAACAAAGTTACAAAAACATAACGATGTTTACAAACAGTGCGTGAGGAACTCTTATACAGAAATGAAAACATCCAAGAACTGCAAAACTCAGGGCGACAGCCCCCAGAGCTGGGGCAGGCACTGTGCTGGGGTGAGCTGTTCAGGATCCAGACCAGCTCACAGCTCCCAGAGGTGGGGAACAGCTTCAAAATCTGCAGCACATGTGCAAGCCTCAGAGACGTGGTTAGCTGTCACAGGACCATCTATTTTACCTGTCCTGTGACCGAGAAGAATTTAAACGGAACTATGAAAAGATAATTAAAACAAGTTTCTGCTCAATATTAATCACAGCTGTGACATATTATTTTGTAGTGCTTGTTAATTATTTCAATAATGACACCTTCCAACTGCCAGAGGATGGCATCTCTACAATTAAATCTTTTTTTTCTGCTCTTACATTTGTGCATTTGAGGGCTGTTTCTTAGCTGAAATCAAAACCTTTTGCCTCCAGAACTACAAACTTCACGCTGTGGTCACCCCATTGTCTCCTGTCCTACCACACTCACATCTTTCAAACTTGTAAAACCAGCCCTGCTCTGCTTGAAGCCCTCGTGCAGCCACGTGGATGCAGAGCAGACATCCCATCGTGCCACCAAAGCAAACAAGAAATTGGGAACTTTAACTGAAGATGTGGTTGGTGTGCCACGAGACCCTTGGAAAATGAGTATTTTTGGCAGGTTTGAACAAAAGCGTGGCCAAAGACAGCAGATGGAGGAAAGGCAGCAGATGTTAATGTAGTTCTATCTTTCCATATGTTTTTCTGTTTTGCTGTAATAAGTACATTGTACTTTAATTGTCAGTGGCTGAAGACTTGGGAGAAACATTTTGTGAGAAATATATTAAGTTACTTTATGCCTTTCATTAGAGAGGGAGATGCAAAAGGTGAAAATAGGTTTATTGACTTGCAAGCTGGCAAAGATAAAAGATGTAATTGCCTCAAACACAGTGCTTTCTGTTATATAAAAGAAATATATTCCTATATAAAAGGAAAACGAGACAAAGCAATCATTTGGGTTAAAAGGGGGATTCTGATACTTGAAAAAGCATATGAGTGCTTCAGGTTCAGCACTAACAGATACAGGCACAGCCAGCCCAAAACTATTACAACACTTGGCATTTCAGAATGCAGAGTAACAAATGGAGCACCACCAAGTGCACAGGGGACCCCTCCGTGGAACATCTGCATTGCTAAGAGATTATTTGGAGGATTATTTTCCCCTTCCTTTCCAAAACTGTTGCCATCCATTTTTATTTTTCCTTAACATCAATTTCAGCAGCGTGATCCAAAACAACATCGCAATAACATCATTAATAGAAGTTGCTTTTATCTCTTTTGACATACGTACATTAAGGGAAGATGTTCTGGTTTGAAATCGAATGAAAACAGGTTCAAAACTTCAGCTGCTTTCCTCAAAGGAGTTTTTCTGGCTTTTACTAATATATGACTTACTTTGAGAGTAATTTAGATTAGGGACTAAAATAATCTTGAATCCCTCAAGAGACCAAATGGATTTTCACATTTGTTCCAGCTTAGTGCAGTAACTGTGCAAAAAGCCATATTGTATCAACAGTAATTTCAGATGTTCATCCGGTTATTAAAAAGTTTGGAATACTGCTGGAGGGAGCTGTGAAAGCACCCATAGCGCTTCCAAAATTGACCACTTTGTTTTCTGCTAATTTAAACTTCTCAGGGAAGTTTGGACTTTGACAGCACAGACCAGTCAAATTTATTATTATCATTATTTATTATTTATTTGTAACAGAACCTGATTTATAACCAGTGACTGCCCTCACTTCACACATTTTGTTCCCTTTCAAAGGACGCTGGGTCTTGTTCAGACTCCAGACTCAGGCACAAGCCCTTCTTTTGGCAAAGGTCCCTCCCAGAGCGACTGACAGCAGGAGCAGCAGCACTCCCTGAGCTGGGACAAGTTCTTCAGCCTGTACACACACACATTTAGCAGTTCCCAGCTCTGCTGTGCAGCAGCTTCAGCTCTGAAGCAGTGGAACCCACCCCTGCACACTGCTCAGCTCCCAGGCAAACGAGCCCTCAAAACACCGTTCATTTGAGCATCTGTCCTGGAACATTAACCAGTGTCATTAAAGCCTCCTGCATCCACTTGAGCACAACCACATCTTTAAACAGAATTCACCACAAAACCAGGAGAGAGATGAAGGAGGACTGGCCTGCCACTGCAAAATGCAGCTTCTGGGGAAGCTCAGGAAAACCCTGGAGGTTTATTTTCCTACAGCTTCTCCCCAAGAGAAGGTGGATCTTACAGTCCTTCCAACAAAGTCAAGAGGTGGAGGAGCTTAGGAGGAAGTCAGTCTTCTCTCAAGGGGAAGGTATTTAAGTGACTTTTATAATAATGTCTGTATCCTGTCTGTGATCCTTGAACAGGACCCTCTGTTGCAGAGGCATGGCAGAGCAGCAGCAGACACTAATTAATGCCCCTAACGAGTTCCTAACGAGTTCAGCAGGTAAGGCCAGGAACTGATAAATCTCCGTGGTTGTTTTTCCTGGTGGCTATCCCGATACTGAAAGGAAAATGTGAGATGTTCTGTGCTTTTATTGCTCACCAAATTATTTGCTTCATTATTTGACAGAGGTGCCCCAAAGAGACGTTATGTAAATAAAGAACACAAAGTAAGAACAGGGGTAAAGCTCAGTCATTTGCATGTTTAAAATACAGACACGATAACCACACTGAATACCCATTATCACCCAACCTTTCATTCTTAGTTTTTTACCTTCCCCTCTCAATGACCTACCCCATAAAAAAATAACACGGTTAATCTGAACTGAATTCCCCTGCCTTCATCTCTATTTCTTTCATCCAGAATTCAGCCAATATAGGTTTTATATCTTTCAGAGCAGTAGTAAACACTTGAAATTGCTTCCTGGTGACTTGTTATTAACTAGATTCCAACTAAATTCATCAGGAGGCCTATTCCAACTCCAATCTAAACAATCTTGAGCAGCCCAGGGTGAATTGCTGCGACACACAATAGATCTCTGGCAGCTACAGAAATTAAACATAATCGAAATATGGATGGTGGAAACCAAAGACGCCCTCACATACAAACAAAAACATCCTTGTAAAATACGGTCAGTTTAGCAGAAACGTATTCAGCCTTAATTAGGTAGAAAATCTATTTAGATGAATACAATGCAAAGAATAATAATGAATTTCAGGATTACATTTTGTTACTTGGAGGGAAAAAACAACACAAATAAATGGGAAGTAATTGGACCTTATTTAATAGTCTCAGACTATCAGCTCCAACAACTATAATCATTAAAGGCCCTGCAGTGATCTTCTACTGATAAATGTTGTTAAATCAGAATTACAATACAACAAGCACGAAGAGCAAAGCCTGTTAATATGAGCAACACTAAAAGAAATAGATTCATTCACATCTTTTTTTCCCCAGCATCACAAGGAGTCTTTGAACCAAGCACGTAGAAATGAAAGGCCTCCACGTTTCCTCTTGTTTTGGGCGAGATGGAAATATTAACAATTAACAATATTAACAATTCCACACGTGATTACTGCAGGGGCACTGCACAAGAGCAGCAGTTACCCACTGCTGGAGTTGTGGATGTGCTAGATACTGGTTTGTGTCCTCACAGAAAGCTCCTCTGCAAGACCAGGAGTTACATCCATAAAGTAAAAACTGGAAGAGGATTATTATGGGCTCTGCCCCCTTGGCTGTCAGCAGTTCAGCCTTCTGAAAATTCAGCCTGGGACCTGGCCTTGGCAAGGGTGGTGTGTGTGGCACTGCATTCTCAGTTCTTGCAAATTCATTCAGAGCTATACAAATGAGCAGTTTTATCAACACGAGGAAAGATGAGAGTGCTGGAGCTAAAAAACAGAGCAAAATAAAAATTTCTGATACCGGAAACAATGCACCTTGAAGTTCAAAAACTTGGCATTTTATTGGCTCCAGCAAAGATCATGAAGAAAATATGCATTAGGTAAAGACATCAAGAAGTTTTCTAGGAAACTGCCCTCCTCCCTCACTTGAAGAGATGCTCATTTTGGAGACCAAACCTTTTTTCTGTACCGTACTGAGCATACTGACTACATCTGAGCCAAACACAGATTGTCCAGTGCCCATCCTCCTTCAGCCACAGAGCAGCTTTCCTCTCGTGCTGTAAGCACAGGGCTGTCAAAACAGTTATTTGTAATTACACTGCATTTAACAATGGTCATATTTCCAAAACTCCTCACCTACAGTTCTGTCAGAAACAAGGACTCTCTCCACACACAGTCAGTGCTCGTATCCCTGCATATCCTCATCCTCAGCTGGCAGAAGCAGATGGACAGCACAGCATAATGTTAACTTAGTCACTGCTTGCAGACTGTGCCACGCAGAAAAATCAAATCACAATGTACCTCATTGTTTTAATGAACATCGTTACGTTAGAGCATTAAAAAATGGAATGCAAAGAAACGGTGATGAAAAATGGGTCCTGTCTATCAAGAAATTCTTCCTCATACCTGTCTATTCTAAACCAGAAAAATAATGTAAAGTGAGGTGGAAACTTTAAATTTGCATCTACAAATAGATATTGTGTGCATTTCATCAGATTTATCAGAGATTTTGTTAAGTTGTCTTCTATAGCATCAGCACTAGTCCAAAACATGCTGTGAGGGAATAGACCAGTGGCAATACTCAACAGTGGCATTATTTCCACTTAATTGGAATTAAATAGGCAGTGGAAGGATGATTGCAGGATGAGATTACTTCCTTTGGTTTTCTAAACATTTGCTTTTTGGATTTTTTTCTTGATTTTGCAGCACTCATCAAGTCCCACCAAGCACTGTGATAGGGTGAAAGGCAAAGACACGTTTCAGTTGCAGGGACAAGCTGTCAGTGACTCCACACATTCAGCGGTGCTTTCTCTCATGGAATCAATGGGAAATTCAATCACAGGTTTCCCCCTCTGTTTTTAGATCTCAAACCCGGTGTGCAGGACAAGATTTAGTCTTTTACACACAGGAGAGCTCTCTTTTAAAAGCATATTTAATAACCTACAGCAACCTTGGTGCACATACTACTACTGTAATGCACTGTAATTCTTTAGAAAGAAACTGTTTTGAGAATTTTCTGATTGCTGGAACAGTTTCATTTGCAGAGACAGCACAATGATAGCTCACACATCACGCTATCTGTATCTTTCAAAACATGTATTCCTCATTAGTAATTTTACTATGCCAACCATTCCAAATATCAAAGTGACACCTGACAATTATAATGCTACATGTTCACCAACATAATAATAACGCTTCAGCAAAGTGATATTTGCAAGGGTTTGAAAGGAAGAAAATCTCTACCTAAAATCTCGCGTAGGATGCACAAAGTGCAGAGATGAGGGCACTGCCAGAAATCAGCCTAAGGGAACTGTTGGCATTATAGATTTGAAGCTAACAGCTTCTAATCCATGGTTTGTAAGGACAGATATACCCACAAAAGGAGACTCGGTGCCCCTTTAGTGATGGGGGCAGATTAAGCACTGTCATTTTGCAGGTTTTGGCCCTTTGGTTGGTGCTTCCCATATGTCCAAGAGAAAAGACTGTCAGTACCTGCTTTGTCTGATGAACTGCTCTCTCTCAGTGACACGATGGTGCCACAAAAGATGCAAATTGAGCAAATGCCCACGCTCCAGGTCCCTGTGCACAGCTGCTGGCAGCACATCGCTTCCCATGGAACCCACGGCCGCCTCAGCGCTTTCCTGGAAAAGCCCCTTGTGCTGACAGATGGCACAGAATTCCCTTTCCACAGGCCGGGATTTTTCAGGAGAAGCAGCACGGGAAAGATGCCGAGACACGGCCTTTGGGCAGCGCCGCCGCCGCGCTGGATGCACAGAAATGTGTCTGGAATACCAAAGGAGCCCCGCACCGAGCCCAAAGGCACACAGGAAGGACCCTTGGGAAAACCCTGGGACACAAAGGAGACAAACAGCCGGAGCTGGGCTGCCTCAGCAGCAGCAGCAGCCATCGGAATTCCGAGCGCGACGGGATCCGTGCGGGTGCCACCGCCGGGGACGCGCCCTGCATTCCGGCCACTGACCACGGCAGGGCCACGGCAGGGCCACTGACCACGGCAGGGCCAGTGACCACAGGAGGGCCAGTGACCACGGCAGGATCACTGACCACGGCAGGGCCACTGACCACAGCAGGACCAGTGACCACAGCACAGCCAGTGACCACAGCAGGGCCACTGACCAGGGCAGGATCACTGACCACGGCAGGGCCACTGACCACGGCAGGGCCAGTGACCACAGGAGGGCCAGTGACCACAGCAGGATCACTGACCACAGCAGGATCACTGACCAAGGCAGGATCACTGACCACGGCAGGGCCACTGACCACGGCAGGATCACTGACCAAGGCACGATCACTGACCATGGCAGGATCACTGACCACGGCAGGGCCACTGACCACAGCAGGATCACTGACCACGGCAGGATCACTGACCACGGCAGGATCACTGACCACGGCAGGATCACTGACCAAGGCAGGATCACTGACCACGGCAGGACCAGTGACCACGGCCAGCCCAGCGCTAAGTGCTGCCCCTTCTCATTCTTCATGAGCACAAAATGATGTCAGCCGAGCAGATTTGAAGAAGCCTCACGCGAGCCGAAGCTGTAAATCCGCGTGTGAAGGGATGCATTTCGCAGGCGATGAAAGCCAAGAACGAGCTGTCGCCTTCACTTAATTTAATTCCTGTGTGTCCTTTTGAGCAGCAAAAGCCTTCATCAAGAAGAAACAAGGAGCGTCTCTGTCTATGACCCAGATTCTCAGCTTATGCCCAAATAAATTTTACATTCTTCTGAAAGTAAAGACTTTGAATGACTGTTAAAATGCACATGGGCTATTACTGGCTCCTCGAATTGCTCAAGGAACTTAAAAAAGAGCAGACTTAGGAATCTATTAGGCAACATTTTCTCTTTGCGTTGAAATCTCCAAGATAATGAATGTCTTGGAAAGAGCAACAAGATTGTTATCATCCTTAACTCTTCGACCGAAGGCATGAGCTGGGCTGTTTCCAGTACACAAGTGGTTCGTGTTAATTTTATAGACGCGATTAAAATAAGTAAAGAGGCACTTGAATTATTTTTTCCTTTGCAGTTAGTGAATAAATGTGGTCTAGTCAGCCAAAAGTCCCCACTGACACAGAATATTGCTGCAAGACAGTAGTGGTTGAAAAGCCCCCGTTCATCTTATCTGCCATCAATTGCCCCCGGAGAGAGGGAACGACAATTGCAATGTTACACAACATCTATAAATACAAATTCCTCTGCTCTCTACAGTCAACAAGACTGTTCCCACGCATAAGGGTATTACTTCAGTGCTGGTTTTACAGATAAGGTGAAATTCTGGCAGTGCCCACCCAGAAGCCAATGGACAGGAGGAAGTCTTTCAAAGTCTTTCACTCCTGGTGAGTCCCACACGGATCCAGCACGTTCCAGCTCAGTCCTGCTCACAAAACACACGAGTGTCTGCTGTGGGGCAGGGTCTGAACCCAGAGCAAATCTACATGAAGAGCTACAACTGCTTGCAATGCTGATTATTCTATGCAATGCCCATATTCTAATGCAACCTCCTGTAAAGAGATTGCATTAGAATATATCTCCTGTACTTTAGAATACTCTATAGAATTCTATAGTACTATAGAGTACTACGGAATATCTCCTGTACTTTTTTACAATGTAATTCCATTTATCCTGTGAACTGCCTGGCAATGAAATTTCTGAAGCTCTAAACACATCTACCTTGAAAATTGTCTTCAAGTATGTGCAAAGCAACAGGCTGCTGGGCAAGGAATGAAAAAAGGACAATATTGCATGGGGCAGGAAAGTAAATTTACTTTCACTGCTGTTCCAGGCATTTGGAGGGGCAGAGCAGGGGAGAATGGTAAAATAAAGAATATGCAACAGCAGAAAAAACCATGCATGAAATATATGCATGAATATAAAAATAGAGTCTGAGCAAGGAAATGGCCTCCCCACTGCACTCAGGAGTAAAACTGCAGCTACACAGCTCAGTGCACAGGAAACGGGCAGAGCCAAGAGGGCAAACTGAAAGGCAGCTATCTGACATGAAAAATGTAACTGCCAGGTATTTGTAGGAAATTGTTTAACGCCAGCCCTCTTGACTGTCAGCCTGACGTTCATTAAGTGCAAAGAAAAAAGTCTTTAAAAAGCAGCATTTAATTACTCATGGAATGTTTTAATTGCTATTACAAAGCAGTTGTTTTTAATTACAGAACACATTAATACAAATATGATCTGATCCTGATCATTAGGATTAACTGTAGTGATCTTGTTCACCAACAATAGTATCTTTGTATTTAAAGTAAAATGTCATTAAAAAGCCATGGGAACTTCATCATTAATGTGCAAGCAGTGTAATCTTAATTTCCTCCTGCAGATACTGAACTGAGACCAATCATGCAAGATTTCCCAGTATGTAAAATAACTGTCACTTTTCATTACAAAGAATATGGAGCAAAAGGAACACTGAAATAACAAGGCTGAAACAATTTTCCAGATTTAGAAAAACCCATGCCACACTTTTTTTTAGAGCATTTTTTCAAGGGCTGGATTTTCCCAGGACTCCTGAAAACAAGATGCAATGTTCCTTTGTTCAGAGTCCAGTTCTGGGTTGGTAAGTAAACCCACAGTAGGCTGACTATTCAATGTACCTCTCATGCAGATGATGGTACAACCTCAGGTGTATGGCAGGTATTATTTATTTAAGAAAAACTGACTGAAGATCAGTGGAATTTCCAGCAGTTAAAGATTTTAGTTCTTGATAGTACAAAAATGATCAAGTAGACTTAATGACAAAATGTGCTAAGGCCAGAGTAATGCATGGCTCAGAAAAGGGAATTACAGGGGAAGAAATCCAATTGTCAGTAATAACTTATGTCAAGCAAGTGCAGACTGTGACATCAGCACACGGGGATGTGAAGGTAGACAGACAGCTTTCAGAAATGTTAAACAAAGGGCCCAGACCTCCAGAACCCTGAGCAGTTTGCAAAAACTGGGAGAGAAGTACAGAAAACAAAGCAGCTTTCTAAAACATAAGTGTAAATGTAGAGGTAACAGAAGTTTTACACATTACTCAGGACATACATGGTATAAACAATGAGAAAGAAAGAGTCTGATCAATATTCAGATTATTCTCTAGAAAATATGGGCAGTTTGAAGACATGAACTCTGGATGAAGTGTATTTAACACTTATTTAGCCTCAATCTCCTTCAGACCACAATTTCTGACCTCATCTTGAACCTTGCTGCTGGGCACCCGTCCTGTCAGATGCCACCCATGGCAAATACAGTGTGTTTTATGCTTGTCTTTTAATCTTATCTCTCAGCTTCTGCTCTGGTGTTCAGTGGTTCACCTTTTGTCTGATTGCTGCCCTTGCCTGGGTTCCAACCTCTGCAGAGCTGCAAACCTGTCACACGAGGAACAAAAAACTCGTTTCTAAATAGATAAGGGAACATAAAACCAGCCATGGGTCAGGTTCTGCCTGAAGTCAGGCCAGCAGGTGTTGTGAAGTGCTGCCAAGATGAGTCAGGCTTCCTCCTCTGCTGCCTTGCTGGGGAAAGCACATGAAATGTCCCCAAACTTTGCAGCCTTACAGCTCTAAGGCAGCTTCAGGCAAGGACCAAGGAGTGCACAGTTTCTCCAGCCCACCCATCCTGCCCCTGCATCCCCCTCAGGGAGCTGCCTCTCACTGCTGGGCTGCACAGCTGTGTCCATGGGGACACCTCATGCTGGCCTGGCTGCCAGCCCTGACTGGGATCAAGCCACCAGTGTTCTCCAGTTCTCTGTCAGCAATGAAAGTCATCAAACAAAACTTGGCAGCCTCTCCCCAACACCCCCTGAGGTCAACATCTTACCTCTTCTTTCTCAGAGTGGCACAACAAATTGGGATCAACAGTTTGCTTTCTTCTTCTCTTACTATTCTTTCCGAAGCTCCAGATAAAATTACATTTTCACAATGAGTTTAGTAGTTTAGAGCTAAAGGCTTATTTAAGTCAAACTGGAAAAGATCTGAGTATAACCACAAACCCGGGTTTGACATTTTTATCAGTCAACTCCCCAGGACATTGCTGCATTTCCATTGTTGTTAAAGTGCTGGAACAAGCTGCAAGATTGCACCATGCAAAGCTGAAACAAGGATGGGCTGAGGGCTCCTAGGGCTTTCCAAACACAGGGGCCCCAGGCTGCAGAGACACCCACAGGAAGAACAGAGCCTCCTCCTCCTCCCCAGCTACAGCCACATCACATCCAGGTGTTGGTCCAGGGGGCACAGACCAACCCCAGCTGGCACCAGAGCAGCTTTAAGTGGTTCTGCAACCACAGCCATCGTGGCCATGGCACTGCTAGTGCGGGCAAAATCAAAAGGAAGCCACTGGAAAGGCCACGGTGTCCTAAACTGAGTCAGTCAGGAAGCCCTGTGCACTGCTGAAACAGCAAACCACAGCTACAGGGATCTGATAAGGTCTATCACACATTTATCACCCCCCCAGCACAGGGGTGGGCAGTTCATCATGCTCAAAGGAACGTGTATTTTTCCTATTACCAATGAAATGGTCGAGGTTACGCTCCCTGCATGGTAACACTGCCTCAGTGTTTGGGCTGAACATCTTCCACGTGGTTTTATTACCCAAACTCCCTCCCACGTATGTGATGGTGGTCTTGGAAAGACAAGAAAGAGGCATTCAAACATGCATGCTGTGTATATTGTTCACCAGGAATATTTTCATGTGTGTAAAATGAATAGTTAACCAAGCAGTTCAGAGTCAGGATAAAGCTACTCCAGTACAAAAACTTTCTGTCCCTCTAAAATCTGGCTTATGTTATCACAGAAAACAAATAAAAATGGATTCCTTGTTCCTTTTCCAGACATTTCAGTCAAATTTTTGACTCCCTGCAAGTCTCTGCCTGTCCCACTGGTAATGATCTTCAGCCAGGAGACTGGGCATGGAAGAGCACTGAGGGTTTCCACAACCTTCTGCCTTCCTTTAAAATTCACCATCTCCAACATCAACAATCCCAAGTCTCTCTTGAATTATCACTCCTCAAACAGGCTCCTGTTGACACTGGAGATCTTCCTCCTACTTTTCAAGTACCATTAAAGTCCTTATGAAGATGCACACAAAATGGAAATATTTATAAAACTGTGAAACTGAAATATGCTGCATATGCTGAAGACTAAAGTAAAAACAGCAGATGCCATTATTATGCATATTTATTATATATTTACATTTTATATATAACTTACATATTACACACTTCCTGATTTTTTTTTTTTCAAATATCAACATACTTATGTATCAAACAGCTTTTTAAACAAAAGCCTGGAAAAAGCCTGTTTGTCTTCTCTGCAACCTCATAAATTTGCAACATCTCTTATGAAGATCTGTTTTGCAACTAAGTAAGCAAAGGCGTGGATGGAAGGAAAAAACCTTTTTTGACAGGCGTCCTCTTTGCTGATCCAGTTCAAGGAAGCTGGGTATTCAGACAAGTGGTTAAAATGTAAAACAATTTCTGTGTTTTGCAGTGGCACCAGATAAAGCTGCTGATGTGGCACCTTCCCAGCACTAAGCATTACAAGGTTTGTGACTGGAAGCTTTTCCTGCCCCAGTGAAATTTTAGGTGCTAAGGCACAGAGAGACAACTCTTGCTGTCTGTTCAGAAAAGGTTATGGGAACAAAGGAAAAATCAGCACCTTTGCTCCATCTCTGACACTCTCTCAGTCCAGGGTGACTCACGGCTGCTGACAAAGCCTGGGCTCCCGAGGCAGCCTGAGGCTTTTTGGTCTCATTTTTTCAATTTTGAAGTGAGAACAGCTGTAATTATCGTGCAGCTGACACTCATCCCACTAGAACTATAGCATAAAACAGCTAATAAAACAAATAAAGCAGAGCTGGCTGGGAGCTGGTTACGGACCAGTCCTGCACAGCCCAGCAGCAGCTCTGGGAGGCAGCCAGGTCCCACTGGATTCCCCCATCACCCCCAGCCAGAAGTCTTTTCCTTCAGCCCAGGGAACTGCTCTGGACACAGTCACAGGTCACTCTGAGGTCTGAGGTGTGCCAATGAGGGAGCCCAGCACTGTGCAAAGGAGAACAATCACCAAGCAGTACAAACACAGCTGAGCAGGGCTGGCCCACAGCACCGTGAGAATCCAAAAATCAGTGGTAATAGTCAGGTGAGAGAGTTGTCCAGACCTGTAAGTGAAACAGAAGGCATTTTCCATGGGAAAACTACAGCTCATCTAAAGCAAAACAGGAGGCAGCAAATGCAATTCGCAGATTCAGCAAATTCAGAAGGAGAAAACAAGGATGATTTATCTCCGTGTTCTTGCTGCAGTCTGTGGCCAGCTCTCACTAAAATGCAACGTGTCTGATGCTTATACAGCATCTTCCATCCCAAACACTCCACGACACAGCTCCACTGAAATATTGGGCATTTCAGTATCAGCACAAGCCATAAGTAATTTCCACCAAAAAATTAACACAAAGTATCTTCCTGAACTGCTTCAGAAAGCTGTGGGCAAATAACATACCCTAGATATGTAACAAAACAGGACTCCTTTAACCAACATTCCCTTTCTAAAAATCTAAACAAAATCTCATTTGGGCTGACAGTTCATTTTACATAAGGGAGGCTTCAGAACCAGCTCCCAAAGTCTATATATGAGAATGTGTGCCAATATTAAATTTAGATAAGTCATGAAGTCTTTCCGACAGAGTTCCTGCAGCTGCCAGTTTTATAGGTCAAATAATAGACATTCTGATGTCAGACATTTGAGTACATGATCATTAAGCAATACTTTAGCAAATCCAAAAGAGCTTAGAAGCTCCCATATGGTGCACAGCTGATTTTAGCCACCAGTAAAGCAACTGCATGATGCTATAATAAGGGATGCAAGTGCTGCACTCAGATGACACCATTAATTTAGGAACTACTGAGCAGCAAACAGGCCCTGCTCCCCTGATTGTTCATCTGCAGCAAAGAGTGACCCGTCCAGTGAGCCACACTGGTTATTCAGTGACAGACAAACTGGGACCACGCAGCTTTCCAGCAGCTTGTGGCCATCACTGAGCTGTTGTGGTCGGTGCTGCTGCTCAGTGCCACGTGAAGAGACACAAAACCAACCACACATGCACACAAAGACCTGACAGCAGGTAGAAAGGTAAGAGAAAAGAAAACAGGGAGATGGGGCATGTCTCTGGGCCTCAAGAAGACAATTTCAGGTGAGTCTGAAGTCTCTGCCATCCAATAAAGGGTAAGTGTCACGCTGCAGTGTAGCTTCTGTGCCCCACTGCCAGCGCTTATTGCTCTTAAGAGACCGCAGAGAGCAGCCAGCTGCACTCCACAGCACACACCGAGGAGTTTGGTGGCCAGCAGAGGGGACAGACCCGCTCCCTGCTGGGCTCAGCAGCTGTGCAGAGGGCATCTGTCCCTGTCCTGTCACACACACACGTCCCTGTGTGCGGCACAGCCCGGCGCTGCACTGCTGAGCCAAACCCAGGAGCTGCTGCCCACGGCCGCTCCCACCTCTCCTCCCTCACTGCAGCCCCCATGGGGCACACCAGTGACCCACTGCCCCTGCC